>PVJX010003589.1:0-106457 GCA_004027295.1 Dolichotis patagonum | reverse complement strand
TCTTTCTGGAGTGAGATGGAATCTCAGTGTGGTTTTAATTTGCATTTCTCTCATGACTAATGATGATGAACATTTTTTCATGTATTTATTTGCCATTCGTATTTCTTCATCTGAGAACTGTGTATTCATTTCAGGTGCCCATTTTTGGATTGGGTCTTTGAATTTCGAGGGTCTGATTTTTTTTAATTCTTTATAAGTTCTAGACAACAATTCAGTTCTTGAGCAAGACACAGAACTATACCTTGAGCAAGACACAGAACTATACCTTCCCGTGAAGCAGGCTCTGCCACGTGGATTGGCAAGAGACTCAGCAAGAAGAAAAACCATACCCTTCCGCAAGCCCGCTGGTGCGGGCTGGGAAAGCAAAAGAGCATCTCCTACCACCAGCACCACCACAGTGGTAAGCAACTGGCTAATTCAGAGGACGCTGGGTGAGATGGCGGCAACTGCGTTGAAAGGAACAGCTTCACACTTACATTATTTGGTTGACCTTGCAGGCCCGGGGCTGGTGGTCTGGGCATCTACTTGGAAGATGGCAGTGTGCACTGTGGCAAATGTGGGGAATTTCCTCCTGTCTTGTTTTTGAAATTCAATGTTTAGTTCCATTTTACTGTTTAGTTTTATTCCTATATCTAGTGACTCAAGCAACTACTTTGAAGATAGTTATGTACAGTATCACAACCACTGTTAAACGCCTACCATCTTGTTTTGAAAACCTATATACAGCTGGGGGTTTTTTGTTTTTGTTTTTTTGTTTTGTCATTTTTCTTTTTCTTTCTTTCTTTTTTTTTAGGTTTGGTTGCTTCTTGATTTATGTGCTTTCTTCTCTTTAAAATAAAATCTTAAAAATTCAGTTCTTGGGGAATAGTCTGAATATATATTTTTATAAGGTATATCTGGCATCGCTCCACTTTTCCCCTGTGTAACCAATTGTCATGACACTACTGTTATGGTTCGAATGCTTCCTGGAGCTCACATTGACATTAAATTGCTGCTGTTCAGGGAGGGGTTTAGGAGGTGATCAGATCACGAGGGTACTGTCCTCATTAATGGAGTAAGCCCTGGCTTAGTTACAAAAGCAGGGGTCCAGGGCCTTCCTCTCCCAATCTCCCCTGCCACACAACTGGTTGAGAAGGCAGGTCAAGCCCTAACTTCTGACAGTTAGAAGTCAGAACACAGCCCTCAACCGATGTGGCCCGCACAGCTTGGACTCTAGAACCACAAGCCAAAGAAACTTCTACTTTTTTATAAATCACCCAGTGCATGGTACTCTGTCACAGCAGCAGAAAATGGACTAAGACAACTACCAACTAAAAATCCATCCTTAGAACAGCCATCTGATTTGAACAACTGTCCTCGTTAAAAGCTGGTTAAATCCTAAATGGACTTTTATCCCTCTGCAGTGGCCACTCTGCTCGATGCAGTTTCAACCAGGCAGCTATATAATGTGGTTTGATAGCTGTATCTATCATCACTTTTCCGCAAATCCTGCCAAGCCCAGCCTTTCCCCGCATGTCCTCCCCCATGACTGTTTCCCCACGAAAAAACCAGCTTTGGATCTTTGGTTCCTTCCCCACTCACCCTCCTTCAAGTGCACAGAACTTAGTCCTTCTTGCGCCCAGGACACAAGATGGCAAGTCACGTTTTACCCTTTGGACATGGTCTATTTTGCCAAGCTTCTAGTCCACGTCGTGCCTGTTAGCCCCAGAGCCAACTGAAGATACTGCTTCAGCCTCCACTCTGCTCAGACATCATCAGGTACAGACAGTGGCCCACCTGTAGCACCCAGCTCAGGAAGAGGGACTACAGGGACAAAAACAGCTCCACGCCAGGCATGGGCATCGCCAACAAGCTCCCTCCTGCCTTTTACCTAGGCCACTTGGTCTCACAACACCTGTACACATAGGACTACCTGACTGTCTTATGGATGAAGAAACAGGTTCAGTGAGCAGACAGCTTTGGGAGGGAATGTCTGAGAAGTTAGGACCTGAACCCAGGTCTGCTTGGGATACTCCTGAGCCCGTTTCTCCTGGAACTACTCTGTAGTCCAACCGGGTCCAGCTGTGCCACAGATAAATATCCCTAACACCCAAGTCACCCACAGGGCAGACCCTTGATTAAGCTGAGATCCCCCAGGCACCAATGCCCCCCACTCCCGCCCCGATACACCGTGCTCTCTCAGCATCTTGGTCTCCTTTTTCTTCTCTGCCAGGACAGCAGCTGCCACTGCATGCAGCTGTTGACAAACTAGTCAGCATGCTGCTGAGGCGTCTTTCAGAGCTGCCTGCATCCTCCTGAGCAGAGAGATACCTCATTACCATGCTATATTTCAGCCCCAAGAAAACAACGCATGCCAGGAGACCATAAACAACAAGTACAAACGCTACAGGTCACGGATGATAGATGCCACTCGCAGACGCTGCTCAAAGAGGGGAGTGAGGCCCGATTCCAGGCACATCTGTCTTCCCCAAATGCTGACACAGGAGGAAGAAGTCAGCTCGGCCTGAGCTCCACACCCAGATAGACAGCAGCCCCAGCCTCCCCGCAGCCCGGTGCCGTCAGCCTTTCTCTTAATGGGTGAGTGGCATCGCTTCCAATATTTTCAGACGTTCACCACTCTGCTTTGGCTACTGGTGCTCTTGATTATTATTACAACTTTCATCCCCTCTTGCTATGGGTCCAGGAATTTTTGTGTTTGAAAAAATAAAGTTTCAAAACACACCAACCAATTTTTGAAACAGGCTGGCCAGCTGGCTGAGAAGGCAGGTCAAGGCCAAGGCAAACAGGGGCTCTTGCACAGGCCCGCCCGCCGAGCCCTCACAAACCAGGCTCTGTTGGCTGTGAGGCACAGTGGAACACAGTCACTCGCGCCAGCTGGGGCCACAGTCTGCACGCAGCCCAGAGCCACTTTGGGGAGGAGGGAAAGGTAGGAGCTGGTGGTTCTCCTGCAGCCAAGTTCCCGCAGGACAGGCTCGGCCCCCAGACGCAGACCCCAAGTCCTTGGGGCAACAGTGACTTCCTAGAGCAGATTCCAGACATAGAGTCCTGCCAACAATGTCCTGTGTGACCTAGGCAAGGAGCCTGGCCTGCTGTCCCCACTCTGGTATGGAAGGGATTGTCCCACCCACTTCCTACTCTAAATAGTGAAAAGGAAGAAAATGCTGTCGGCCAGTGGGGACAAACTGCAAACAGCTAAGCTTTTCCATGGGGCCCTTGCTACAGTGACAAGGCAGGACAGGTGCTTTGTGGGCAGCAGACGTTGTCCGAAGAGGAGGACCAGAGGGCCTGTGGTGGCTGCAAGGGTGTTCCTGGGCCACCTGTGGGTGGGAAGGTAAAAAGCATCCTATGAGTATTCTTAAAAAGGAGCACAGTCTGAGGACTTGTACAGTTCCCCAGAGAAAGGTTCATGGTGTCTACAAAGTCAGGCTCCCTCTATCCTAAGGTAGTTCCTGCCTTTTTCCACTCTTCCCCGCAATGTGAACAGTGTGCGATGCCAGAGGCTATAAGGCGGCTGGTCATGGAAAAGACAGGAGAGCAGCACCTCCTCCGAGCCAGACAGGAAAAAGATGTGGAGCCCTGGGAAATGCCTTCTTTCCAAATTTCTGTTGTTGTTTTGGAAAATATTTTTCACATAATAGGTTATTTTTGTTTAACAAAAAATGGTTTAGTTACTTTTAAATGCGTTTGAACTATCCTTTCTGTTTCACAATTTTCATTTCTAAAATGGTAAATATCAACAGATACCAGCAAAACTAAAGCTTGCTGGAGACCTCACTAATGCAGCAGGATAAAGGGGTCCTGAAACCAAAGAGTTTGAGAACTGCAGCTAGAGAAGGACTTTAATGACAAGGGGCTGGCACATGGAAATGTCACCCCCCAAAAAAGTATATATCACATACACACAGAAAAGAAAGGGGCAAGAACATACTGTATTCCAAAATCTTAGCACTCGATCTTTCTGGGTGGCAGATTAGGCGGCAACTGCACTACGGCAGTGAGTACTGCAGGCAAAGGAAGTTGCTAACTAACGCAGGGCTGAGGCTTAGCCTGCCACACACAGAAAAGCCTGCTGGAGAGTAATTGAATGAGTCACATTTCCGAGGCCTTACTCTGGGCAAGGTGCGGTGCTGAGTGGTCAGGGCAAGAGCTCACTGAAGTCCATCCCTGCTTACGGACCATCAGTCCCTATTTCACAGAAGAGAAACTGAGGTCAGAGCAAGGCTGAGCATCTTGCCCACAATCTTACAAGCAGCAGGTGACACAGAACTGGGACTCCCATCTGGGCCAGTTTTGTTACATGTGGCTGTGCTCTTGGCTACCGGTATCCGTGGCCATGTCCCAGGGCCTCAGCCAGGCTCCTCCTGGGTGCTGATCACACGTGTCTGGCTCCAGAAGACTGGTGTGCCAACAGCCTGTGACACGCATCCTGAAGTCCCTTCGTCCACTCTTAGTCCAAGCATGTGACCAAGGGACAGGTCCAGAAGGAGGTGGCTCTCAGCAGGGCACTGCTAAACGGTGCTCTCTACAGGCTGCAAACTTCAGTCACTACATTGCCTCTTTTGGGAAATGTGACAAATGAGAACCCAGGCTCTGTCTCTGTGGCTGGATTGCAGCCTCCAGGAAGTAAGTGCATGGCTGAGGGGCAACTTTGGACACTGATCTATACCCCACCTCTACTCTGTGACCACAGCAGAAGACTTGGAGCAGAGGTACCAGTGCCTTCTCCAGCCCTGACTCCAGCCATTACTACTCTCCCCACCAGTAACCCATCTGCTACAGTGACGACTTCAGTTCCCCTCAAGCCTCTCACCTGCCTGTGCAAGTGGCTGCCACTATCTTCTGCCTCTGGTGCAATGTGATATCGTTGTCACAGTCCGACTCCGCAGGTCTCTCCATGCTCACCCTGGGAAGGTGAGCTCGCAGCCGGTTTCTGAACTGGTATGCTTACTGTGGGAGCTGAGAAACATAATAAATGGGCCCAGCTCTGTCTGCGGCACCTAATTTGCAATAATATTGAAGTCTCCAACAATAACTCATTTACTCTTATAATAAATATATAAAAAAAAGACAAATTGCTACATTGAACATGCATTTTCTTCACTGCAAGTAGCTGCTACCCCAGGGAGAAAGCCCTGTGCTGCTAACTAATAGTAAATCCTTTGGAAAATCATGTGTCATAATGATGGACAACCAGGGAAGGGGTATTAAATAGATTTAGAGGTTAGCTACTCTAACAAGAACAAAAGACGTCCTTTGCCACCGTGCCTATAACAGCACAGATCAGCCTGTGATTAGTACCCATGCACAGAGGAGGGAAAAGTTCTGTCCTGAGCAGGGTGTGGCCAGCCAGGGGTCAGGACAGAAGTAAAGGGGCTGGGAGGTGGGCGTTTCTGAGTCCAGGTTCCAAGGTACACACTCCACCCTGACAGTGTCACCTCTGTTTCCAAGGGGCAGTCAGCCCCTGAGCAGACACTCGTGGAGCGTCTGCCACCCAGGTCAAGGCAGGTGGCACACGCAGGCAGGCATGCCCTACCTTAGAGAAGGAAACCATGGCCTGGGATGAGATGGCTCCCATGGCTTCTGTGCTGGGGACCCTGGCTGTGGTTTCTTGGGACAGTGGCCTGAGCCAGTAGTACAGCCCAGTCATCCCAGCTGGTGAGAAACAGGCTGCCCATTCTCGTGCTTTTACCAGGTATTTTACGAACTAGTGCAGCCACAGCTCTTTCCAATCTGCTCATCCAAATCCTGGGACTTGCCTTCCTTAATTTTGTAATCCTGGGATTCACAGCTGTGTCTGAAGACACACGTGGCCCCCAACTTCCCATTCATTTCTTGTTTAACTTTGAGTTTCTGTGTATCCCAGGATCTGGCCCTATGTTGGCACCAGACAGCTGCTGTCCAAACCAAAGGCGGGCCTGGGCGTTGCGTGCATCGCTTGGCTGCTGCCTGGCAGGCTCAATGGGAAAAAGTCTCCTGTGTTGCAGAGGGAGAAGACAATGCTGGAAGAGGCTCCATGGCTTGTGGAAAACCATATGCTGACAAGGGCAGGGACAGCAGTCACTCTGGGAGCCGGGGCCCACCCTCCCCAGCAGAAGCGGAAACCCAGTTTTGCTGCTGTGGCTATCAAGGGCTGTGGATACTACGCTTACCCTCTGAGGACAAGCCAGCACTAAGATGACACAGTGTGAGCCGATGCTAGCTGTGAAGTTCAGTTTGGCAGACAGTACTGTGAGTTATACCAAGGCCAGGCCCCCTGTCCAACCTCTTCTACCAACTCTGTATGAGCCCTGAACCAAGCTGCTGCCTTCCCACAGGACTTGGTGGCCCCACCAGGCCCAAAACAGGAACTCTAAAACTGCTTCCCTCATTCAGTGAAGGAAAATGTTCTCTCTTGAACTGATGACACAAGTAATGTACAGCCACAAAATAACTCACCCGGACTCCAACAGTTCCATGAAAACAATGCTGCAGTCCTCCCTTTTTTTCCTAAGAACTGCAGTACCTTCAGCACCAGGAAACACTTGATTGGCTTTGTGTTCCAACCCTCTTAGGACTTCTTAATAGACTTTGCTTAACATTTAGTACTACGTGCTAGCCCAACATTCTTACATGTTAAAAATGCAAAAACTTTCCAAAACTGTCTAGAAAGAGAAACAAAATATTGCACCAGCTAGAAAGCGCGGCAAGCCCCCTATAGTCCCGCACCCTAGAGGGATGTCCTTTGACCTTGGGGAATGAGTCTCCTTGCATTTCCTTCCTTCCTTAGTAACCTTAGCCATTCTATGCCTCTGTGTCCAGAATACAAAGATTTGATTTCACGGATGTTATATGTCTTTGGGATTGCCAAACTGTTCCTTCACTGACTTCTAGCACTTCACTTCTGAAAACCTTTCCGTAGTTTAAGCAACGCAGCTGGTGATTGATGATGATTTTGCAACTGCTATCAGTTTACTGTTTTAACCAATATATCATAAATCAGCAAGAGGAATGCCAGGCCCAAGTGGAGGGTGTAGCTTTTCCTCATTACCTGGGCAGATTATAGCCATTTCATAAAATCCATTATCTACAGAAAGAATTCTATTGGCGGGGGCCAGCAAAATTCATTTCATGCTTCAAAAACCTGTGATGGGACTGGTAAAGGGGGAAAAAAAACTGAATTGTAGGAGAGGTATGGGCTCATGATTTGTTTAAAAACTACAAATGGCTAAGACTGAGCTGTGTCTATTGTACCAACCCACACTTTGTACTCAGCTGCATTCGCACTACTGTCCCAGGCCCAGCCCCCGAATCACAGCCCTCCCTAGTCTCACAAACAGTGGAGCCACCCTGCCATCTGTGGCTGGGCCACTCTCATCAATTCTAGGTCCAGAAAGGGTCTCCTCAGCAGCCTCCCCATTTCCAGCTGGGCCCTCCAGCCCTGCCTCCACACACAGCTACAGCTGTGTACCCACATGACAGCCTGCAGGGTCCTGCCCACTTCCCTGAGCAGGGCACTCCCACTCCCCTGGCCCCCAATGGCACGGCAGCCTGCCTCGTGGAACTGTCCAAGGACAATGACCTTCCTCCCCTTCCTCCCCTCCTCTTCCCAAGGGTGTCCTCAGGGCTGGCTTTGTGTGGACCAGTCTCCCCTTCTTAACACCTTTCCAGCTGGCAATCGTGTTTCTCTGTCCACTACCAATGGGTTTCCAGCCACACTGCCCCACCTGCCTTGATCATTTCTCTTTTAGCATGGCCATATTCTTGTCACTGTCACCATTTTTCCAACTGTAGCCACCAGGGAAGCCCTCACCTCTTGACTTAACTTTGTTTTTAAATGACCCAGGGGGCCAACACAGTCAAGGAGGGCGGGGGCCTTTCTGCCTGCCCCTGCCTGTCTCTGTAGTTTAAGCAACATACCTCCTGCAGGCGAGGTTTCCTCTACACCAGAGACACTAAGGACCCTGTGGCAGGCAGTGTCAGCTTGCTGTGGAACAAGTCTCCCCACTTTTAGAACCTCTGAGGCTCGGAAACAGGGCTGGAAAGGGCCTTCAGGAAGCCCAAAGAAGGAAGATTCAAAAGGATGTTAAAAAGAAAAGGACTCACGAGAGAAAGTCTCGATTTTACCAAGCCTCTAGAATATTCACTTCCAATATGATTTTGTTTCTTTCTCTCCCAAACTCAACTTTCCCCCAAATTCATTCCTCATGCGAAAACAGCATCTTCCCGGTCCCAGGGGAAGCTCGGTTTTAATGTACGTGTTTTTCTAAGGAACTCTGAGCTGCGGCTCAGCAGACAATAAAGATTCTTGTCTGGAGTCCTCCTCGCTGCTCAGACCACTAGGGAATTGAAGTGGCAAAGCCTGAGCTCTCAGAAGCTTGGCTTTCACTGGATCTCGGAAGAAACCCAAAGTTCAAAGTTCTCACCGGCACCCTGAGAGTTCAAGGGGCTCGGAATACATCTGTGGGATGGCGGAGACAGAGACAGCCCATGGCCGACGCTGTGAATTTCCCTCCCCGCTACTCCCTGACAGCCTCGGCCAACTCCACTCAACTTTCTTGCTCGGTGTTTCTCTGTGGGGCCTCTTCTTCTTGTTCACAATCCCCTGCTCACCTCCTCCACATCTCTGTGCGCCCAGTTCTCTCTTTCCTTCCCCAGCTTCCCTCCCTCAGTCACTCCTTCTAGCCCACCCAGGGCTAGGCCCCAAGCCGCCTGCCTCTACCTACTCTTCTCTCCTTCACACTAGCTTCAAACACCAGACAAGGAGAACGGCTGCAAACACAGCCACTGCCTCCTCATTTCCACTTGAAGTGAAGCAGGAAAAACTGACTTTCTCCTTCAACTTACCCAGCACTGGGGAAGGAGGAGGCAATAGCGCTCCGGGTGGCAGGCAGCAGGCAGCAGGCAGCAGGCAGCAGGCAGCAGGCGGGGTCTGGCTGGCCCTGGCCAAGAGCTAGCATAGCAGCCGAGCCAACTTTGAGTGGCTGTGCAGGAGGCGGGGCGTATGAATCACTGAGGACCTGGCTGAGGCTTTAGGAGTAGGCGTGCTCCCTCGCTCCCGAGGCAAAGGCTGGCTATATGCTCCTGGCTGAGGAGCATATAGCTGCCAGTAGGCAATTTTGGTTTTCCCTGTAGGACCTGAGGGAATGCCATGAAGAAGACATGATCAGCAATGACCTGTCCCATAAAATGGTCTGAAGCTAGGGTCATGGAGCATCAAACTCCTGACTGCACCCCCAGATGGAGTCCTGAGTGGAATCTTAGGGACCCTTAGGGCCAGACAGCCTGCTGGGTAAGAGGGGGAAACTGAGGCCCAGGAAAGGAGAGTAATTTGCCCAAGGTGCATGCGTCTGTGGAGACATGACTGGCCTCTGGAGAGAGACACAGAGAGTCACATAGCCAGTGTGGTTCCCAATGGCACTGGGCCCCTTCACATGCAGGGGTCACAGGAACTCAAGCCCCATTTCCTAACCAGCCTGAAATGTCACTTAGTGGAATTTTACATTTTAAATATGCAAGGATTTTCAGGCATGGAAAAGCATCCCCTATATAACCCTTTCCCTCCCACAGGGAGAGGGGCACTGCGAGTCCCAGAGGGCAAGGCCCACCAATCAAACCACAGGCTAGAGACTCGCTCCACACTGGTAAAGAGGTGTGCTGCTCAGCCACTGACCAGCCACCTCCATCTGCTAGATCACGCTAGGAAGAATGCTGCTGTGTTTTCTGCTAAGGGTGGGGCAGGCATAAAGGGTGGGAAGGGGTCATTGTCACTGTCATCTTTGTTCCTTCCCATCCTCATGACATTCTGTACCCTTCTTTCCTAGTTGATCTCAAGGCACTAAGAGTATATAGAGTAGTTCATCTGTTCCCAAAAGACAGATCCTTAAGTAATGGGATTAACATAAGTACCAGATGCTAGATTTTGATTCCAAGACAGGAAGAGGAGGAAGGTCCTCAAGCAGATGACAGCTCCAGTACAAATGTCACCCAGTCTTCCCAAGCCTTGATCTGTCCTGTCCCACTTCTCAGCAGCCCATGACTATTGCCACATCGCAGCCCTACCTCATCTGACACACTCCTCCAGGGACCCAACCCGAGGCCATCAAAGCAAGACACACTTCCTTTGAAGCGGGCAGGATGCCGGGAGGCAGCTCCTATGAACACAAAAAGGTTCCATGGTCCTTCCTGGATGTCAAAGATGTCACCTAAGCAAAAGGAACAAGAGTCTGTCCCATACACAGCTCAGAGCTTGGGACAGATGGGGTGTGGATGGCAAAACCAGACCCTAGGGCAGAGATGCTTCCTGAGGGCCATGAGGTTGGAAAGGGGTCAGGGGTTTGTCTCAGTTGATTACACAAAAACTCATCCCCACAGCTCCTGGGTCAGCAAAATGAAAAAAACAGATCCCCTTCTTGGGTGGTACTGCCTCAGATGACACCGCAAAGGCCACAGAAAGAAAACAGGGGATGTAAACCAAACTTTCCCTCAGGCAGTAGGGAAGGAGGCCCAGCAGGGGTAGCGGTTGGCAGGATGGAGCCCTCCTGGAAGAGAGATGAGACAATTGTGGGGAGAGGGGATCATATACTGGCCTGGCAGCTATCTGCAAAGTGGTCTCCCCCAGTAAGGTTTCTCTCTAGGTAAGAAATATGGTCCCCAAATGTGTAGCAGTCAAACATTCACATATTTAGAAGCCCAAGTTGAACTTAACTAGCCCTCCCTGCCTTTGCATGGGTTCCCCAGCCCCTCATCCCACTCACAGACAGAGGTGGGTGAGGCCTTTAGGGCAGAATCCCCTAACATCATCACCCCATCCCCTTCCCCGCAGTTTCCCCAGAGTAGGACTTCACCAAGATGAGAGACACTGCCCCTGGCCAGACCCCAGCAGGAAATGGCCCATAGAAAAGGTGGCTCTTGAGCCCCAGAACAGTCACTAGAGAGACTCCATTCCAAAATGTTCTCATTCCAAATCAGGCCTCTGCACCCAGCGATGACTTTAAGCTGGCTGTGTTTGGCCTGAAGATGCTGTGGTTTGATCTGACGGGTTCCCCAAGCCCTAAAGGCTCAGTCCCCAACAGGAAGGTGATGGAACCTTTAGGAGATGGAGTCCAGAGGAAAGAGTTCGCTGGAAGTTTGTCCTCAAAAGGGACACTGGGACCCTGGCCCTTCTCTCTTCGCTCTTCCAGCCACCATGGGATGAGCAGCCATACTTTGCCAGGTGCTTCCCGCCATGAAGCGCTGCCTCACCATAGGTCTAAAAGCACCAGAGCCAGCCACTCAGGAACTGAAACCGTGAGCCAAAACAAATGTTTCATCCTTATAAGTTGATTATTTAGGTATTTTTGCTCCAGTGATGAAAAGCTGACTCACACAGGGAGATTTAAAAGAATTCCCTTTCATGAGTTCCAAGTGCCTTGCAGGAACTAAAGACCATGCTGCATCTAACCTCTGTCCTCGGGGAATAAAGCAGAAGTCACCTCCAGGAAACCCACTTCCAAATCCCACCCCTCCACCCCAGACCCCTGGTCTGCACAGAGCAGGACACCCAGGCCCTGAAGCTGGTGAGTAGATTAGCTTGGGTGGCTTTGGCCCTGGTGGAACCTGTATAAGAGACACCTGGTAAACAGCAAAAATCAGTTAAAAAAAAAAAAAAACACCCAGCCACCACTAGCGTCCAAGCTCTTGTCCCCTCTTCTGGGGCCACGCTCCCTAGAAGCAGCTTTCCCTGTTTTTCATGAGCAGGCCCCACAGGAGGACAGTAACAGCCTCCCAGAGCCTTCTCCCCAGGCTCCCACTGGGACCCCTACCCAGAACCCTCTCCAGCTCCTGCTAAGCTCAGCAGGTAGTGTCCAAGTCCACTTCCTGCCACCTTTAGAAATCTATTTCTCTAGCCGCCACCCCCTCCCCACCTCCCCCATCCCACACAGACCATTGTGCTGCCAAATCAGCTTCTCCCTTGACCCTTGTAAACCTGCAGACCCGGCACCCACCACCCCGCCTGCAGTTGGGGCCCCTCCTCAGTTCTTCCTCTGTGTTGCCAGGTCCCGCCTGCCTGTGGCCACAGCTTGGCTTATCTGTGCCTTCCCTGGGACACGTCAATCTGAACACAGGCTGTTCTCTCATACAACTGAGCAGTGTTCCCAAAGTTTGAAATTTTATAAATCAGTGATTTGGAACTCAAAGGCCTTTCACCCATTAAAAAAAAAAAATCATGTAACATAACACGGGTAGGTTTCCAGATTAGCCCGCCACTGCCAGGGCGACCCACAATGTGGCTAAGTTACTGCTCCTTTGCAGTCCAAACCTCAATGTTAAAAACACAATACTAGTAATTAAGCAGGCTGAAAGCCATTGAGCATTTGATTGAAGCAGAATAAAGAACTGTGTGTTACTCACGCTGTGTCCTAGCCCTTGAAGCAAAGCAACCTCCTGTCATAAAAGCAGAGAGGAACCCAGGTTGTGTAATCATGGGGCTTGGGGTGGGGATGCAGCTGGGAAGAGGCAGGCACTGACTAGGTCAGATGGTTCTCAGCCAGGGTCAGTGTGGGCACAGGCAGAGACACAGAGGCAGGTCAGCTGGGGTACAGCACACAGCAGGCAAAGCTGAAGAGGTACCTGGAGGGACTCGGGAATTTGGTGCCAGTCTTATGCTTCCTGGGCTCTTGGTGGCTCCTCTAAATCCCTCATCAGGCATGCTGTCTTCTCACTGGCCTGTGACTGCGGCAGGAAGTGGCCCGCTGCTTTAATACGGTCAAGTTACAGGTGGCCTTAGCAGCATTCTCCAGGTGCCCAATCACAGCAATGGCTACTTCTAGGTGCTCCTGTCATCTGAGAATTCTATAAAGCAGATGCTGTTCACAAAGATGAACAGTCAACGCTCCAGTTTTCTCACAGTAGAAAGTAGCAAAACTGATAGCAGCCACTTGGCTGCCTCCTGACATGCTCTTGACTTCATATCCAAAGTCCCTGCAAGGCAGCTGAGGTGCCTCTACTTTCCTCCACGCAGGGAGGAAAAGGAGAGATGTAAACTTTTCCTTCAGTCTACGAAACAGCGTAAAGCACGATAAGCACCATGCACCATACCAGAGAGCTAAAAGCCAGCACCCCTCAGCCAAAAAAATCTTAACCTTCCTCGGGCTCATTAGCCACCTTCTCAGTCACCTAGAATCTCAGAATGCCTGCTCTGCACAGAAGCCAGCGAAGCAGTGATGAATACGATATTGTTCACTTCCTCAAAGATCTGAGAAGGTACCAGCCCCATCACCACACCGCTGCCACCAACAACAACCTGCTCACCACAGCGCCCTTGCATCCCACCTGTACTCAACACTGAGCCGCAAAGGGCTTCCAGCTCCCACAGAGCTCAACCATCCACCCCTCGGGAGACAGCGCCGTGCAGATGCTGCTCAGCACGTCTTACAGATCGGTAAGCAAGTGTTCCTGAAATCACATGGCCACTTCAGTGTTGAGATGGACATAACCCAGAAGCTCCCAGACAGCAGGGATCACCAAGTCCCCAGTATTTCTCACAGCACCTAGCACACAGGAGGAGACTGGAAGAGTGGAGGATGGATTGCCTCCTTCTGTTGAAGACATTTGTTCATGGCACAAACATTTAATAGATACTTCTGGGTCCAAGGCTCACCCCAAGTTCACTGCAGGTCTCCTGGGAAGCCCTCTTGCCTAGACGTCTGTTCTCTCTAGCGCAGCGTCCCTTCCTCATCGGCCCACCTCCCCTTCAGCATCACATACGTAGCCTGCAGCCCGTCACACAAGCCTTGCCTGCCAAAGCCGGGCACCTTTTCTTGCTTGTTTCCTTCGAGAAGAAAAAGGAAGAAAAAATGCGCACAGGGGCCACGTCACCCTTTCTGTGGCGGCTGCGTGCCTCTGTGTTCTTCCTCCCCATCTGGGGAGGCTCACCCCTCAGATGTATAATGAATCAGGCACTTGCTCATTAATAAAAAATGACAAGCGATCATCTCATTGAAATCCAGTGAGCTGCCGGAGCCCGCAGACACAGTCCCTGCCCAGCTCTGCAGCTCCTCCATGGTCAAGCAGTAATGAGCCTATAGGGTGGGTGGACTGCTGGCGAGCATCTTAGCACTTAGCGTGCAGGCTGGAAGTCACCTTTCCACAGCAGGCGGCCTCAGGACTGGCAGGTGGATGCCTTTTTCATCTGAAGTAACAAAGGCGCTC
This sequence comes from Dolichotis patagonum, assembly GCA_004027295.1. Taxonomy (NCBI): domain Eukaryota; kingdom Metazoa; phylum Chordata; class Mammalia; order Rodentia; family Caviidae; genus Dolichotis; species Dolichotis patagonum. The sequence goes on along the minus strand of PVJX010003589.1, from coordinate 92,288 downwards.
AGCTCAGCAGGACCTGGCTCCCGCAGGGTCAACGAAGGAGAAGACTGGCACTGGCTTTGGAGCCTAATCCTTGCCATGGTGATCAGCAAACCACCTCATCCAAGTGCCCCAGGGGACCCAAGGACAGGCCAGATTTTTTTTTTTTAAGTAAGTTTGCAAGGCTTTGACAGAAGGCTGGATGGCTACATGGTGGCTGACCTCCAGCCACAGGACTGCCTCTCCTGCCATCTTCACCCAAAGCTGAGTCACAAGGAAGCTGGTCTTGGCCAAGAGCAAGGCTGCACAAGTCACCTATCTTCCCAAGTCCTGCCTGAGGCTAGCCCAGCTTCCGCTGTGCTCACTGCACTGTTTTACTTTTGCTTAAGCCTCCGCTACAACCAAGGTTCACTGGCATGGATGACCCAGGGTAGAATTCACCAATCAGACTATGTGGCCTCAGGTCCACCTCAGGGTCCTCATCTGTGAAGTGGGGCAATGACATCTCTGTGGCAGAGACGGAGCCTTCACCCACCACCCATCACCCAGTCCCTGACAACAAAGGGCAGCTGTTATGATTGGGGGGCTCCCCTGGTTCATGCATCAACATTAACCAATTGCATCAGGGACCCCACAGTCCTGTGGGGCAGGTATTAGAAGTGGGGTGATCAGTCCTGGCCTCAGGGAAACAAGTGGCATAGCCAGGACTCTTAAGTCTCTTTCCTCATTGCCATGTGTTCACACCTACGCTGCTGTAAAGTCCTCAGTAGCTCCCTATTAAAAACGGAAGCTCCACAATGATCCCTGCCTGTGTAAGCCTCTTCCTCATGAAGTCTTTGCCCCAGTAAATAAATTACCCCAGGTCAGTGATGGTAAGCCTTTTATAGACCCAGTGACTAAACTGCAACCTAAAACCCGTGTTTTTTTGGGTTTTTGTTTTTTGTTTTAATCACAAAGTGCCAACACTGCAACTAAACCTGAGTCCTGGGTTTTTGATTAGAAAAAAATAATCTTTGTCTTAAAAGGAAAACACAGCAACAGAGCTTTCAATGATACAAACAGCCCGCTGCCACACATGTGCCATAGATTCACTACCACTGACCCCTCATATGCCTGTAACCTACCCCCTCCCCACTAGCACCATGCCCAAATTACACTCCCTAGGGCTCTGTGCAGCGGGACACTAATCCTTCAACCCAGCCACTGGCCCAGAGAAGCCCCCGACCACCAAGTCCTAAAGCTGCTGTAGAGTTCCACTCCCAGAGTCTTAAAAGACAATCAAGTCCTGGGGGACCCTGGAGCTTCTAAAAATTGGTGCTGACAGCCTTGCTGAGCACAGGCAGCTCCAGAGCACGGTTTGGGGGGTATGATCAAATCCCAGGATCCATGATGAAGACAGGATGGAGATGATGACCCCCACTGTGCCCCAGGTATGGTAAGACAGGGGGACATGCGCCTGCTTGGCCACTGGCAGACCGCTAGGGAGCAGACAGGATGGAGCAAAGCACTCATTTCTGTAAGTCCGGGACTGTCCACTCATGTTCCAGAAAGTCTGTGCAACTCTGTTCAGGGAGCAGGGAATAATCAGTAGCAGTGTTTCAAGATGTCACTGCATTCATTCAGCACAGCTCCCCTGCTCCTGTGCTTCTCCAATAGTCCCCTTCTGCAGGAGGGAGGGGCCACATTTAGATGCTGCTAACATTTAGGAGGAAGGAATGGCAGCGTACAGGAAGCTCGATCCTCTGGGCAGGAGACCTAGGCTCTGCCTCTGTGACCCACCCAGGGTCTGGCTGACACTAGGCCCTGCCTCCTCTGGGCCTCTGTGGCCTCACCTGTAAAACTGACATGGGCTCCTCCCATCTTCTATTCTCAGGTATTTTAGGGATTGTGGGACCAAGTCCCAGAAAATAACAAGAAATTCAGGAAGCTCAACCCCAGGCAATCTCCTTTAGAAGACTATTTGAGACAATCCTTGTAATGAAGTTATTAGCCAGGCCTTCTTGGGGTGTGGGGAGGCATCGCCCAGCTTCAGATGCCTCTGGAAAGCCTGGCTCCAGAGGAGGCCCTGCCAGGGAGAGAACGCTGGGTCCTGCCTGAGCCTGGAACACGCACGCAGGCAGGAGACAGCTCATTGCAAAACACATGGCCCCGGGGATGGAGTCTGCCCTACATTAAGAAACACTTTCTAAATGAGATAATTATTTAATAGGTAATAAATGGAGTCCAGGAGAAAGAAGTGGGAATTCGGTTGATTAAATGGCTGTGGCGCTCCCCAGCACTGCAAGGCTCCCTGGAGCCCAGGCTCCCGCAACCTCACCTCACGGCGCCTGGTCGGGCTTAGCTCACCTCCACCATCTCACTCACATAGCTGCAGAGCCAGGCCAAAGGGACTGCAGCAAGACACCAGATGGACTCCAAACTATTCCGTCCTCCAGCAATGTAGCAGCTTGTCTCTATCCTGTCCTACCCTGGGGACTAGGAGACCCAAGGGGAAGACAGGATGTGACAGGACAAACACGCAGCCAGGAGAAGGCTGTGGCTTCTTATCATTGTTTACCACCAGGTCTGGCTCAGGAGTTCTGTGTGGTCACAGGTGTCCCCTGGCTCTGGCCATTCTAACTCAGCAAGAAGGCCTTGACAAATCGTCAGCTCTATTGACACAGGAAGAGGGAAGACTGTCACCCGCTAACCATGTGCCACATACCACAAAGAGTACCTACATGTCCATTTAACTGGACAGACTTGTTTATAGCTTGTTTTTGATAAACAAGGACACTGAGACTCAGAGACATTACGTGACTTGTCCAAAGTCATATGGCTGACATCAGTCCTGGGGGAATCAATCTCATCCACGGACTCTTTCCCCAACAGTCTGTCTTGCCCTGCCATCCTCCCATGCTCCAGGGCTCTTGCAAAATATTCAATGGACGTGACTTTCTCCCCACTTCAACCACTCTAGGTACATGCCAGGCAATCTCATCTGTGGGAAGTAAAGTTTCATGATAACGTTTCTATCAGTCTAGAAAAGAGAGTGGAATTTTAAGAAAAGCTCTGGATAAGACAGGTACCAAAAGCTACAAGCAAATGTAACCTTGAATGAAACAGCTTACATTCTCTGAGTCGATGACAGGGAGAAACAAACAGAATCAGAAGAAGGGTTTACGAGGGCCAATGGGTATTATCAGTCTGTGAATACAAAGAGAGATCAGAAAAAGGTAAATGGGGGCTGCTACACTTAGGTGGGACCTGGATGAAGATGGCTAGAGTATAGTTAAGTAAGCAATTTAAAAATGTCCTGGGGGATAGGCAAGCAGAAAAGGCATGGGTAGACAGGTAGTGACAGGATGGGTGGATAAGTGGGTATGAAGGTGGGTGGGCATTTGGTTAGTGAGTGGATAGATGAATGGATGGATTAGTAACTATGATAATGGGTGAGTAGGCAGATAAATGAGTGTGGAAGGAGAGTAGATGGATACATGAGTGGTGGGCACATAGGTGCACAGCTGATAGACAGATGAATGTTTGGAAAGGTAGGTAGGTAGATGGACAAATGGGTGGATAGATGGGTGGGTGGATGGATGGATAGATGGATATCCAGATGGATGGGTGGATAGCTGAGTGGATGGCCAAGTAGAGAGGTGACTGAAGCTCTCCAGTCAGGTCAGGGCATTTCCTAATCTCATCTGTCTCTACTCTTCATTCCTACCTCAGCCCTTTCTTTCCTCTCTTCCACAGCCATTTCCAACTCAGATCTCTCTGATCTCCTGCTGGCACAGATGGGCAGTGGCTTCACATACTTAGATCCGTGGCCCTGCACACCTTGGAGTGTACCACTAAGTCTTCTCTTGATCTTCATACAGCCAAAGGCATGGAAGGATAAGCTCTTATTTCTGGCTTCCCTTGACCCCATCTCCTGCAAGCCCCCAACCTACACCTTTATTATCTCTGCTTGCCCAGGCAGCTCATACTGGGATATAAATCAAAGGACCTCTGGACCCAGTCCTACCCAGGTAGAGTCCCTCCAGGCCTGAAAACAAGCCAGGCACACCAGTGGCCCCTGGTATCCATCAGACATCCATCCATCTGGGTTTTATCTCCATTCCAGACACACCAGGTTTCTTCAAACACCCGCAAGAATGCACCGAGACAGCCAACAGAGGCAGCCCAGGCAAACTCTGGTCTGCAGAACAACAGGAGTGAGGTCCTGTGGGCATAATGACATGAGACTCAGCACTGAAGTCTGCCCTGAGGATCCTGGAGGTTCTGGGTGCTCTGGAGGTGTCCCATGGGTACCTGAGCCACTTCCCTTAAATAGTAACTGGTCTCAGGCCAATTCAGGCCCAAGCATGGTCAAATCCACAGGCAGTAGAGATCTGGGGCAAGAGCAAGTCACTTTAGAATGAAGCTAATACCTATATAAATGTCATCCAGTTATCTCCCAGTGGGTCATCTTGCCTCCTGCCTAGGCACAGTTGTCCCAAATGTGCCATACTAGTGACCTGAATCCCAACTGGGCCCTGGGGGGGGGGAGATGCTCACCAGTGCACCCATGGATGATGAGCTGAGCAGTGATCATGGCACCCACATGTGGCCCAAACACTGGGGGCATCAGTAAAGGAGACTGGGAGAGCAGAGAGAGCAGAAAAAGGGAAGACAGTGCTCATCACACATCGCCCTGCAGCAGCAGAACAGAGGTGAGGAGGAATGGCAGGAAGAATGTAGATCCTGGAGTCAGCAGGCCAAGACTGAGTTCCAGAGGTACAGGTCTGCTAAATAACCAGCCTCCCCAGGACTCAGCTTCTCTTTGCAAACTGAGGCAAGCATAGTGACCTCGCTGTTAACAAGAGGGTCTGGGATAACACAGGTGTCCCAACTTAGATTAGGAATTACATAAATGGTATTTATTTATTTGTTTTTTGCTTGTTTTATTTTTATATGTTTTGTTTTTGGTCCTGCTGCAGAATGGAACCCAGGACCTCACACATGCCAGACTCAGTACTGTACCACTGGCCTACAACCTAGCCCCTCTCAGTGTTTTAGATAACAAACAAATTTAACAGATTGCAAATATACTTTAATAAGTGACAGGCAGTCCTGCACAATGGCTAACAGTATAGCTTTGGTGTTCAACAGCCAGGGTTGGTGGCCAGGCTTGACCACATACTATCTGTGGTACTGCAGGCCAATCACACAAGTTCTGTGAACGCCATTCCCTCAGTTGTCCAATGAGGATCGTGGGATTGTTTCCTAGGACTCTCAGGAAAATAGCATAGGCTAATGCATGTAAAACTAAACTGTACCCATAACCCTAAAAACATGAGCTCCCAGGAAATTTATCATCCCTAATATTGTGAGAGGTCCCACAATTTCTCTGGATGTGGCTTTTGGGCACAAATCTTGGGAAATTCTGCTTTGGGTGCTGGTTGTCAACCCTGTGAATATCATCAGTGATGGGAAGAGAGAGGCATTAGGAGGATATACCCCCTCCAGCTTTACCCTTTCTCTCAGTTTGTGGCACTCCAGACACACACGATGCTGAATCCTCAGCTGCTCACTGGGGCCCTGTTCTGCTAGGCCGCTGGCTGGGAAGATAACATTACTTGGGTCAAAAGAAAAGTGTGGCTGTGAAATGACCTAAGTGACTCTCTTGAATGGCTTACTCATTGGCTTTGAAGAAGCTTCAAGGATGAGAACAACCACAAGGCATAGGCTGGGGCTACCTTGAAGCCAAGAACCCCTCCTGGGCTCCTAGGGACCCATGCTCCTTCAAGAGCAGCATCTGTGCAGACTTCTTCCTGCAAGATCATCCCTGGGTGCCCAAGAATGGTCATCCCTGAGTTGGCATGGCCTAGGATTCTATGTTCTCTGCTTATCACTGTGTGTTTTAGGACTCTGGCATCTATAAGCATCTTCTCAAATATATGAAGAAATCTGGGTCATTCCCAATAGCTTTACGGGGACTCTGCTAGCCCCTTCCAACCCTCAGGAAGTCCTGCCTCCAGCTTGCCCCACATCACCACAGTTCCCAGCTCTGGGGCAAACCCAGGGTTCTCAAGTGTGGTCTGGGAGAAATGCAAACTTGCCAGCCCCATGCCAGGCCTACTGAATCAGAGACTCAGGCTGGAGCCCAGAGCCGTGATTAACAAGCCTTCTGGGTGGTTCTGGCGCACAGGAAGTGTGAGAGCCCTTTGCCGAGCAGACAGCAGCACCCAGGGAGGAGAATCTGGCAGCTGTGGCTTCTTCCAGGTTTCATCTCCTTCTCACACACATCCCAGGCATTGATAACAGAACAAATCGGAACATACGTGAAGGAACAGTGATCAATGCGGTGACACAAAATTGATCCCTGACATAGCTGTAGCCCCTCAGGACTCCCAAGACCTTTCCAGTATCCCAGCTTCCTCTGATTGTCACAGCTGTCAGGGAGGACATGGCCCATATACTGAGCAGATGACACTGAGAGCAGCAGCCTTGGAACCACATTAGAAGAGGGATGGGTGGTGGCAGGATGACGTGTCCTCCCAAACCACTGAGAAGGGCAGATGAGTGCAGCTGGAGTGAGCAGTTGGGCCCCCTGGAGCTGGGACTTGAGGATGAGGGGGTTCTCTCAGGCCTGCCAGGGTTGCCATACCATGCCTGGGTCATCTTGCTACTTCCAGTGTGCCTTAAATGCTCTGGCTCTCTGCTCCGCTCTTTCTTATCCTCCCAGACTCAGCTCAGGTGTTACCTTCTCCAAGAAGCCTTCGGTGAATGCAGACCTGCCTTTGGACTGCCCTTCAGGCACAGTGTGAGGGCAGGCATTCGGTTTCTGCCCTAGTGTTGCCCTGAGTACACAACAGAGGCTCAAAAAGTGCTAGTCAAATGAAGAGACAAAAATAGGCTTGGGGACAGTCATACATGTATCTTTGCTGTCACCACTGAGCCTCCCCACTCCTGGTAGCCACACATCCCAAAGCCACCGGCACCAATGCCACTGTGCAATGACAGCCCCTCAGATCACGGACCCAGCCACGGTTTTGACTGTGGCCCCCAGACAGCATCCCTCACAGACACTGGAAGAGACCAAAGCACTGGCCTGAGGCCCACACGGAGAGAGGCTCAACATGCGACGTGCACAAAACATGGGACTCTTCTTCCTGAAAGCAACCACTCACAACAGCAGGTAGGGAGGCTTTACTGGGACATAAAAAAGACCCACATCACTGGTGCTATTTCAAGGGCTTTGCTCTCTTCCTGTTCTATAACAGGGGCATGGTGACTATACAACCCTCAAATACCTGGGAAGTGCACAAGTGTGATCCTTGCCAGACCTGGCGCTCCATCAGCCAGGCCCCAAGCTCACGGGACCCTGCAGGCTGCTGCAGCAGCACAACAATATTCTACTTAGACTTCAGGGTGGAACCAAGACACGGACCAGGCCACAGTGGTCAGCAGCTGATGGCAGGTGTGAATCCTGGGCTTAGCTGAATCCAGCTCTCCTGCCCTTCACAGCCATGGTCTTACCCTTTGTACCCACCAGTTCTGCAGCCCCTATACTCCGACAGCGGAGGGGTTGAGGATTTGCAGTTCACCTCAGCGCACATGCCACCATCTCTGTGTTCCTGGCCCTCTCTCATAGCACTCACTCTGCCTTCATTATGCCTTCCTGTCTCGTCCCCCCACAGTGAGTTGCAGGGTATGGACCATCTTTGCACTCGCAGTAGCACAGTAAGCAGCATACAGGGCCCAGTGAGCACTGGCAGACTGTGCTGTGGGAGGACAACAGGCCTGGGGACCTCCTAAGGCATCAGGATGCTCAAGGGTCCCACAGAAGTTTGTATTCCAAGCTCAAGGACCTATAATGGTGGCACTCCAGGCTTCAGCCCTAAGCAGGCTAGGGAGGCAGGAGAGGTGTCTGTGGGCAGAGATGCCTGCCCCAAACCAACCATGTAAACAGCTGCCTCCTCTGTCTGTGTTCATGGGCAGCCCCGCCTCTGGAATGCTGGCATCAGCTCCAAACATCACCTCAAAACACTCATCCTTCAGTCCTGCCTTCACTTCACTGGCACCTACATGGCATGTCATCCCAGGCTGAGGTGCTGGGCAGGAGGCACTACATGTTCCAGCACCTCCTCATGCCTGGTGCGGCCCAAGCCAGACCCAGCACAGAGCTGACCCCACAAAGAGCTCAGAAGTTACCCACCTCTGTGCTTTCCATCAGCCTGGGCAGGCGAGGCCAATGGCATGCACTCCAATCCATCTACTCCTCTCCGATGCCCCACAGGAATCCGAGCTCAGGACCTGCCATCAACCACCCTCAATGCAGGCAAATGTCACTGAGGCCCCAGAGAAACCAGGCTCCAATGCCAGACCTGCCAAGACTCCCCATGGGGCTCAACTTAGGTGCTCTCTTATGGCTGCTCACTATGGCTTGGAGTTCAAGGCTCCTTAGCCACCGCTGGCTCACCTTGTAAATGAGCAGTACATTTCTCTAAGATGGGACTTGCTCGTGGCTCTCAGCCTGCCTCTCCTAGACATCCCCAGTGTCATCCCCTGCAAGCCCTCTTCCCAGAGTTCACCCACCACGGCTCCTGACTCTCAAACCTCCTTCCCTCAGAGCAGCCTCGCATCCCCACTGAGGCTGCCCCTCTGCTCCCGTGCCTGGTTTATCTATTTCCTTCCTTGCCCTTCTCACTAAGATGGACCCATTTCTGTATATATTATCTGTTTCTGGAGGCAGCACAGTGACTATGCCGGTTAAGCCAGATGCTCAGTGCCCAGCTGGCACTTGCTGCTTCCCTTGCTTTTGGAGACTGTATCAAACTCCATAGTGCAGGCTCTCCCCCCGCCTTGAGCACACTCACCGGTATTCAGTACCACAGGGTCCCCACGGCAGGGGCCAGGCTGTACCACGATCTGCAAGGCCTCCCAGGACCTAAGGACCCCTAGATACCCAGTGGCCTGGCAAAGGCTTCTTGAGCCAGACTGAATGCCACAAGCTCCGGGCGCATAAAGCACAGGTAACAAGGGCAAAGGACATCACTGTTGTCTGGCTTTGAGCTCTTTTCCAGAAAGTAAATCCAAACAGAACAAAAGAATAACACTCAAAATTCCTACTCCACAGACTACTACAGTCTGGCCGGCCTTCCTGGGCTCCTCCAGGAGACCCCAAGGTTGTGGGGGCTGGGAATACTGCCCCTAATGAGGCTCATAAGGCCTGCCTTGACTGTCCCACAGCAAGCTCTCCTTGCAAACTGGATCCCATTCAGTTGTTTTGTTTTAATTTTCATGATTCTTTTTGTGGCTTAAAGGAAATCTTAGCCATCCTGAATGTGATTTAAAAAAATACCCAATAGCAGAGAAGGGCTTATAATGAAAAGCAGTAGTTCCCTCCCTGTGCTACGGAGGCAACCACTTTAACTTTTAAAAAAATTTCCTGCTTTTAATTTCCTAGCAGCTATCTGATCTATATAAGGAATATATTCAAATAACACCTTTTGACTCTTGAATCTGATGAGTTCTGTGTTTCTAAGTTATCAGTGGTTTATACAGAGGATGACCTGGATCATTAGCAGCACCTCCTCCAACACAGGTAGCACGGTGCCTACAGCAACCCCTGCCCCCGCTGCCCACCACCACCGCTGCTTCCGGCTCTGCCCTGGGGTGCCATGCCCTGATCCTCCGGTGCAGCCATAGACCCTGGCCCCACCCCCACTCCCCTACGGCTCTCCCTCCTGAACTCCTGCATTCAATGACCCTCTTCCTTTGTGTGAAAATCCTTAGGGGAGCTAGCAAAGATGTGTGGCACGTAAATGCTTCACGCCCTTCCTGTATGGCTGAAAATGGCCTCTCCGCACAGCAGCCAGGGCCAATGTGCTGTTCCCATGCAACTGTCAGTGATGACGGAAAGGGTGGTACAGTTTAATCCTCCTGTCTTTGCACATGACCTTGGCTTTTGGTTTAGTTGTTTCCCCCTTCTTTGGATGTTTCGAGAAACAGTACTTTATTCTTGGTTGTCTGAAATTTCACAATCACGCATCTATATCTTTTATTTATTTTTTTTTCTTTTAATGTGCTTGGCATAACGAGAGCTGCTTCAATGTGAAGATTTTTGTCTGTCTAACCAGGGTAATTTTCTTGTGTTAGTCTACTATAATTTTCTTCCCTCTGCTTTGTGTTTCAGTTCTTGAAACTTCCACTATTCCTGTGCTCCTTCATATCCCATCTCTCTTTTCTCTCAGGTGTTCCTGTCTCACCTTTTGATTCTTCCAATTGCTTTATTTTTGACTACCACATTTATATATAAAATCTCTTTTTTGCTCTCTGAATGTTCTTATTTCATAATATCCTGTTCTTGTTTTACGGATACAATGCTTTTTAGAATCTTCAGAGGAGATTCTAAAAAATTACCCACTTATACTTTCACCTTTGCCTGAATGCAGTTCCTTTGGGACCATACGTTTGCGGTCATTTACATCAACACTCTCATGGAGTGGGATTCCTCAGATGCCAGTCAAATGCGGATCCTTCCTTTGGATTTAAAATAGACAGCGTACAAACCTGGCTGTTCCGCACAGACAAGTGAGCTTGTCCAAGGGCAGCTTTAGCTGTTTCCACAGCTTGGCTCTGGAGCCTAACACCAATGTGGTCCACCCCTGTTACTGCAGGAAATTAGTTTAATTTCTTTACAGAAGAATTCAATTGTTGTCTTTACTACCGGAATAAAAGGTAAACATTTGAATACTAGTCATGCCATGCTGGGAGACCAAGAACAAGGAGTCAAAAATTCTCATTTAATTTTTAAAACTGTGGTATAATAGCCATATCAAAAAGTTTATTATTTGAACTACTTTTAAGCGTACAGTAAAGTGCTATTAAATTTATTCACACTATTGTGAAACCATCCTGATCACCCATTCCCAGAACTTTTTCAGGATCACAAACTAAAACTCTGTACCCATAAAATGTTAACTACCAATCACCTTCCTCCCCCCCAGCTCCTGGCAACTCCTTGCTGTGAATCTAGCTATTCTGTTCTGGCACATGGAAGTGGGACCATGCAGTATTTATAATTTGGTAACTGGCTTATTTCACTCCACGTAATGTCTTCGAGGTCCATCCGCCTTGTGGCAAGGGTCAGAATGCCCTTGCTCTTTAGAACGAATACTAGTCCAGTGTGTGGATATGCTACCATTGCTCATTTAGTCACCTGCCACCATGTCATCTTAAGGCAACTAAGTGAGTGAGACCAAGGCCTGCCATGGTCAGACAGGCCAGGTAGCTGCTCAGCTCCTCAAAGATGATGCCACCCCTCCCCCCCTTCCCCCCAGGAAAGTATCCATCATGAGTCCCCAGGCTGTCTACAGAAAGTACAGTCCAGGACCCAAGACTCACGTCTCAGTTTCTCCCCCGCTCCCCTCAGTATGGGTGGCCTTCTTGACATTAGACTAGCTATTTTTAGTAGAAATGTAGAGCCATCACCAGTTTTAGCAGAAAAGGCAAAGGAGCCAGGGAAACTTCTTCTTCCAACTCTTCCCTTCCTGCCAGGTCCTTCAGCAAAAGTTTCCAAAATTAGGATGAACAGTGAAAAACAGGCTTCAGTGTTATCCTCATCTTGAGTTCCCTGTACTGGCTGGAGCCAGGAGGGCTAATTCATACTGTGACCATTCCTGCCCTAGGCCAGGTCAGGCAAGGAGAGGGGTGAGGCTGCAAAGCCCCACAAACCTCCAGGGCAGGCCCCATTCTGTTTGCAGTTGTTCCTCTCCAGCCTTGTCTGTCCCATCTTGTCCCACCCCAGAAGCTGAGAAAAGCCTTTTCCCAAACTCAGAAACCAGAAACATCCAAAGCACCTATTTCGGTGTGCACAGCACGGTTCCGTGGTGGTCAGAGGAGCTCCACCAAGATGCACCCTGCATTATTCACGTTTCTCCCTCTTGCACATGGCTCCTGGGGAGGCCACCACTTGCCCACTCATTCACTGAGAGGGGCTGCTCGGATCATCGCCCCCATCTAAGTGCCTGCCATTAACAAATGATAAACAAGAAGCACAGTGCGGGGACAGTGACATCTGCCGCCCAGGCCTCCAGCGGGTCTCCCCTCTTCTGAGTTTTAAAGCCACATGTGGCAGGGGAGGGGGTTGGCAGGGCCCCAGCTGCAGTCTGAGCCTCCACGCTGGGACCTGGCCTCAGCTGTATTAAATCAACTCCCCAGCTCCAAATAGGGACCCCCCTACTTCGCCCCCCACGCAGCCCAGGGGGAACATCTGAAAACCAGAATTTCCCTGTGCTCTCTGGGAGGCAAGCCGCAGCTTCCAGCACTGACATCCCACCAGCCCATCAAGTCCCAATCAAAGATCTAGAGCTTGGCAGGTCCCCAAAACTACCACAGCCTTACCTATCCCATCACTGGAGAGTCACTGGGTGCCAGAGTGCCCCTCCCATGCCTGGTTGCCCATACCCCCAGTCTTCTCCTTGCACATCTTTTCTTCCTCTTGGTCCTCAAAGGGTCCCCAAGAGTTGGGGGTGTTCCCTAAAGCCACACACTGTGACTGTCATGGCTCTAAATACTTCTGCCTTTGTGGGTCCCTCCTTCCTTAAAGACATGCTAAAAACTGAATTTCACAAATGTGTTAGTTTAAAAATGATTGTAATCCAGGCTCCTGGCCAGATTGTAGTCATTTATCTTCTTCCAATTAGGCCTGCTGAGTTTAATATAGAAGTTGGCATTGTTCTTTCCTGCAAGAGCCCCAGACTTAGCCTGTCCTTAGGATAACCAACTCATCTACATTGGCCCAAAACTGTCCCAGGGATCCCTTCAAGCCTAAGCACACAAGGCTAGTTGGTCACCCTCCTTGCCCCTCCAGTTTCAGGTTCAGAGCCCCACACACATACACACAAGGGAAGCCAAGACAGTCAAATGATCACAAGCCCCACATCTGCTCCAAGGAGCAGGGCCCGAGACAGCAGCTGTAAACAAACACTGCTATGGTACCTGCTCCGTGAAAGGCCTGGGCTGGACACATGGTCCCTGTCCCTCCTTAGGGGACACACAACCTTTCATGCCCACAGCAACTCTAAGAAGCAATTATGAACATACGATTCACAGGACAAAACAGTATTTCTCTGAGGGGTCAAGTAACGAACGGCCCCACGCTCGCCAGCTTGAAAAGTGGACGCTCAAGGACTCTCTCCCTCCAACCCTGAGCAGTGGCTCTGTGAGGACCAAACTCCTCAGGAGAGGAGGAGCCAAACACTGTGTTGGACCCAGTGCAGTGGGGTGACCAGGAATGAGTGGGCAGGCCAGAGAGGGACGCTGGCATGACCATGAGGTATTGGGCAGTGCCGGTCCCTTAGTGCCCAATGCAGAACAGATGTAGTGCTACCACCTTGCACTCAGCCTGACCAAGCCACCAGGGGACAGAGCCCCAGCAGCACTGGGGTCTCCAACAAGACAGATCCCAGGAGCCCTCCCAGCCCCAGCCAGTCATGGTTGAGACGTGAAAAGGTTTTTACAAAACATTTACTGTGTGAGCAGCCAGAAAAGAGTCGAGAGCCCCACTCTTCTCTCTACATATGGAGGGTTCAGGACAAGGACCCCAATTTAAGTGGCACCATGTGCGATCTGGAGGAATGACTCCAGTGAGAGGCTTTGAGGAAGCTGGAAGGCAGGCCAGTGCACAGCAAGGGAGCAGACTACTGACGGGGAAGTCTAATCTGCATCCACTCGTTAAATGAAAACACGCATACAGGTCTAGTCCAAAGACAGTTACTCAGTGCTACCCAGTGACATGATGGGTCTGCCCAGCTATATGACCTTAGGCACATAATTTCATTTAGCCTCAGCTTCCTTCTCTATAAAATGGAGAAGACAGTTGTACAGACAAACTGAGCCACTCCGTGTAACACTGAGCCTGGAAAGCATCAGTAATATCATCTGTAATACCACCACATTGCCTAGAACTTAATACATAATGAATATTTCCTAGCTGGATGATTCACCATGAAAACCAAGAATTCATGTAGGTACCATGGGCTATCATTCAGACCTAGAATGTTCTCCCAAATTCTGATGTGCTCAGAGGTAAGGTTTTCAGGAACTAACTGAACCATAGAGTCAATATAACTGACTTCCTGGTGGGACACTCGGCCTGGTTGGAGGTGGTTCACTGGGAGCAGTAACCGGGAAGAGCACTTCCTCCCCGCTCCTCCTGCTCTCTGCTTCCTGACCACCATGAAGTAAGCATTTTTCTTCCACCAGACCCTTCCACCATGCCATTTGTCCCTCAGAGCCAGCCAAGACCACAGACTGGAAACGTGAGCCAAATTAAACCTCTTCTCTAAGCTACAGGTGTCAGGTATTTTGTTGTAGCAACAAGAGAGTGACTTAAGACACCATGATTCCAATCAGGAACCCAGCCAATGTCCTGAGTTTCTTAGTGGTGAGATGAGCTGCATCAGCACAGAAAGCTGACTAGGCTTCCGACGGCTTTGTCCTGAGCTTCCCAGCTCTCCCAGGGAGAGTCCCGGCAGCCGACAGGCCACCCAAGGATGGATGCGACATCTGAGAAGGAGACGGAGGAGGGAGGCCCAGCCGACTGGCAGTGTGGTGTGTGAGCACTGCAGATGCCCGGGCCAGTGTAGGCGTGCCTGGCCTTGGCTCAGCCAGCACGGAAACATGTGATTCATCTGGCTCCCTGAACACAAGCAGGGATGGACGTCCGAGCAGCAGGTGACCGCGGTGAGCCAGCCTTGGTGCTGTCTGCATCCCAAAGCACCTCTGCCTCCTGTGTTTTCTCACGTCCTCTCCAACCTACTGGGCTTTGCAGGGACAATTCCAGGTGGAGAATAAGAGGTCGGACAGGGTGACCTGTTCCTCAGCTGGGGTCACACACACTTCTCTTCATGGGTACTATGTGACCTGGGTATCAATGACTGTTCCTACCCATCTGGCTCCTGAGCAACTAGGGGCGACCACAAAGATGGGGTGCCTCAGAGGGCCAGTGCCCCTAAGGAAGACAGATTATAATGTGAAATCATCCTGTCCACTTTGTTTTGGGGACCAAAGACACTGTGAAACCACAAACTGTAGAGAAGAAAACACTGACTTCCTTTGAGAAGTGACTTTCCCATTTTACAGATGGGAAAAGTGAGGTTCTATCCAACAAAGGCTGCTTTGGGGGTACACGTCGGAATTCGCAGGTCTTTGGGATCCCTGGTTGGTGTTATCTCTACCATTACACTTGGTTGCAAAGCCTCAGAGCAGGTATAGGAGCCTTCTAAGCCTCACTTGCACCCACCCCAAACACATGGGAAATGAGGTTCGTGCACAAGTAGGGAAATGATGCCCTTGGTCAGTTAGAGTAAGGATTAACAAACTATCTCCAGAGCAGAGTCTGTCCCCAGCTTGCTGTACAGGCGCCTTAGACAGCCCAGATGATTCCTATACATATTGGGAGAGGCGTGGCAGAGGGAGTAGCAGTGAAACAAACTGTGTATCACTTAAAAAGAAAAGCGTTACTCTGGCCCTTTGCAGACAAGTGTGCTGACCCTGCCCCCTGGATCAGGAAGGACATGGTCTCAACCAGAGATGTGTCCAGTCTGGGATCACACCACAGAATCAGCAGAGCCCTCCGATACTCCTGGACCACCTGCAAGGACCCCACAGGGTCATGGCCATCTTACATGCTCACTGCCCACCCTAACTGGGGCGCCTATTTGCTCCCTTTCCAAAATGTTTTCTTGGAGAAAGGAGAACATAAGCTTCCTAAACAGCACCTCTTGGCATCCTGGCGTCCAAAGTGCAGCGTGGGCAAAGCTTAAGGACCAGATGTTCCTGGACTTTCAAAGGGGCTACACCGAGATGAAGGCACCGGACGCTGAGGAGACAGTGAGTAGAAATGGCTCTGAATTCATCTACCCTTCCAGATGTCCTCGCTCAGCAGCACGGCGCAGCAGAGGGCTTCGGGCATTTTCCCTCGTGATCACCGGGCTGGCTGGGAGCATCGCGGGAGGGACACACACCACCTACTCACAGTCAGGGCAGAGATCCACGGAAGCCCAGTTCCGCGGAGCGCTTGTGAAGCTGGAAAACAGTTAAGCCAAACCATCACAAGCAGGAGACAGCCTGTGCAGACAGATCGCAGTCAAAACCTGTGGCCCAGCAGCAGCAGCTGGCCCTAATGTCTAAGTCGCAAGGCGCTGGATAGTCCCAGTCTGGGACTTGGAATGAGTGTAAATCCTGGCTGAGGGACCTAGGGCAGATCAGTATCTTGACAGAACCAAGGGGCTCTACAAGGTGGTGATCCAGAACTGTCGAGTGCACTTCCCAGAAGCAAGGAACCAGGCCAGCCTGTCAGTCAAGGTCAATAAACACCTGCTGCTCTCACTCGCTGTCACTGCACCCTGGAATTTAAGAATGAAAACCAGGCCTCTAGTTGAGTGCTCCAGCAGACACAAAACCTTGCAACTAGAACACCTTGTCTTGTAATAGGTCTAATACAAAGCTGCAGTCGGGCAAGGCGCCAGGTGCCTGTAATCCCGGCTACTTGGAAGGCTGAGGCAGGAGAATCAAAGTTTGAGACCAAAATTTAAAAAAAAAAAAAGTGAAGGGGCAAAGGATGTAGCTCACATCTGAGGCTGTGGGTTCAATCCACAGAATTGTGAGAGAGAGAGAGAGAGAGAGAGAGAGAGAGAGAGAGAGAGAGAGAGAGAGAGAGAGAGTAGTTTTTGTCAAATATAGCAGCCGGCCCATTATGTTAGTACCACCGCATCTATCATTGTCTTTAATATGGTGGCCAAGTTTTATAACACAATGAATGACTCCTCAACCAGACTTCTCTCCAGACCACTAAAGTCTGATTATGCAGCTCTTGTGGAATGCACTAATTTCAAAAACAATTTGAAAATCCTCGTTTCAATTAATTTCCAGATGGCCTATAAAACTGACAAATAAATCTATTTCTTATGCCTTCTACTAATAGAAATTTCTTTGAAGTGTAAGTACTCTCCTTCAGTCATTCAGAAACTATAGTTACATGTTTATAGATGAAGGTCTTAAGAAAATTACTGTAACTACAGGTTTACCCCATCGGAAGCCCGAAAGGCCAAGGCCAGCCCCCTGCATGCCAGGCAGCCTTGATAATGGAGCGTGGGCTTTGATTTCAGAAAAGAAGATCTCTGTAAGCTGCACTCCAGGCCCTACTGACACAGTCTCAAATGTGTGAAGTAACTCACGCACAAGATGATTTCTTGCGGCGTTGTTTGAAAATAGCAGAAGATTGGAGAACTAAATATCCATCAGCGAAAGACTCATTAAATAAATTACAGCCTGTCCATATAATGGACTACCAGACAGTCATAAACACGAATGAAGAAGAGCTTCGGCTCTGGTATGGAACAATTTCCAAGATGCATTGTCAAGCAAAGCAAGATGTTGACAATTGCATTAAAAAGACATATATATGTGGGTATGTATGTAAATTTATAGATAAGCACACATATATAAATATGTATGTTATGTGCACATCTAGTCTGTCACACAAAAGGGATGTGATAAGTGAGTAACACTGTCTGCCGCTAGAGAGGGGAACCAGTTGGCTGGATGGGAGACAGGATCTCAAGTGATCATTAAGTAAGTAAGTTTGTCTTTTAATTGGAAAATACATAACTGTAGGTTGAGTATCCGTTAGCCAAAATGCTGGGGACCAAAACTATTGCAGATTTTGGAATATTTGCACACACATACTGAAATATTTGGGAGGTTGAGACAGAAGGATCAAAGTTTGAACCTACCATGGATAACTGCGTGAGATCTTGTCTCAAAATAAAAAAGAAACTGTGAAAGGGTTGAGACATGCTTCACTGGGTTCCATTCCCAGTACCTGAAGAGGTATTACATGGTCTGCAAAAGGTCACAGCAAGGGCTCAGCGGCATAAGTGCCTGCCTTGCAAGCGCACAGTCATGAGTTCGATCCCTGGTACCGATAAAAAGAAAGGAAAAAAAAAAAAAAGATCACAGCAAGACAGCGCCAAGGCCGATCTGGCCTGAGGCTGAAATGTGATGAAACAGGCACACTACACATTAGTGCAAAGTGTGTGAGCCTTGGTCCTCATCCAAGTGAGAGACTGAGCCGATAAAATCTGAACTAACCAAGGACACCAAGGATTTCCTTCTCTGAAAACCAACCACTTGACAGGTCTTTTGCTTGAGTGGGTATTAATTACACCTCTGTCTCAAAATAGGAGTTTCTTTCCTCATCCTCTATCTTTAATTTTGCATATGAAAGAAACAAATATAATGACTACCAGTTGACAAGGTAAACGAAAAGCCTTCCAACCCGATAAATATAATGAGTATTTATTTATTTATTTATTTATTTATTTATTTACTGGAGGGTTGAGCCACAGTCTTGTTATATAGCCCAAGCTGGCCCTGAACTCACAACAATCCTCCTGCCTCAGCCTCCAAGTGCTGGGATTTTAGGCATGCACCTGCACACCCAGCTGAACATTTATTTAGATGTACATTAAAGTTGGCAAGAAAAAAGGAAGTCCACCTGAGGGCAGAAAAAAGAGACCTAGGGACTAGCACGAGCCCCTGAGCCAAGGCTGGGCAAGCTGACATTCCTGGTTTACTGACCTCAAAGTGAGGGGACAGGAGCCTGCAGCCCATGACAGATGATGATGCATGGGGACGGGGAGGTCACCCTCCAGTGCCCACTGGCACAGGGCACTCCAAGGAGGTGGGATGCCTGTGTAACCACGTGCCTGTCTTCTTGCTAGCATAGTCCAAACTGATGGTCTCCACGCGGTCTGGAACCCCCAGGCCATGAAAAGAATACAACACTGATGCCACGTCTGCGCTACGCCTGAGGAACCTGGCGGACATCCAGAAAAGCACTTTGGAGGGAGAGTCTCAACTCAGGCCATGAAAGTTTCCTTCAGGTAAATCTCTACTCATTATCCCAAATTACAAAGTGCACGAATGCCCCCACGTACAAACACTCATGAGCAAGAGCCAGCAGATACCATAAAGAGCATATCAAAGTCAGCTTAGGAGAGGATTAGTGAGTGCCTAGCAGAAAGATGAAGATGGATAACATAAAAATGAGCTGAAGAGTTGGAGGTTAGAAGAGAAAGTTCCAGAGAAAAGAACGGGGAAACCGAGAACAAGGCATAATTTGAAGAAATAATGGGTGAAAAATTTCCAAAACCAAAGAAAACATGGATCCAAGATTTAAGAAAATAAAATTGCTACACATCAGAATGCACAAATGTAACTGAAGCATGATTTAGATACATGTTTCTATCAGGAAGAATAAAAAAACGGGAAGGCTGAGTATCAATCATACAGGTGCCTAACTCCCAATAATAATAATGTAAACCCAACGAAGGAAGGAAGAAGACATAATGATGATATAAGAAGGAATGAATAAGATCAACAGCTGGCCATGGTGGTGCATTCCTATAATCCCTGCACTCTGGGAAGCTAAGACAGGTGAATCACAAATTCAAGCCCAATCTAAACAACAAAATTTAGCAAGATTTTGCCTCAAAGTAAAAGCTAAAAAGGATTGAGGAGAATAGAACTCAGCATGAAGACCCTGGGTTTTATCTGTGGCACTGCCTTCCCCCCTCCCCCCCAAAATGAGATAGAATACAAAGAAACAAAAAAAGAGAATCAACCAACTCCCAAATCAGACTTTTAAAAGGATCATTACCCTTCTTTTCAGTCTAACAAAGAAGGGCTGGGGATGTAGCTCAGCAGCGGAGCATGCACACAGCCACCTCCACAAGACAACAGCAACAAAACTAAGGAAAAAACAGAAGGCACCAAGAAACAACACGAGGAACAGAGAAGGGACACAAGCACAAACACTGCTGATAAATTTGAGCGCAGGAGAAAACACATTCCCAAGGAGAGACTGATTGGTTTAATGAAAGGCAACTCAAAAAGAAATAGAAAGCTCAAATTACTCTAACCATTAAATAAACTGAACTAGTAATTAAGAAAAAAACACCAACTCAAACAAACCAACCAACCCAAGGTGAAGTCGGTTTGCAGTCTGAGTTTTTCCAAGCCTTCAAGGAATAGCTAATTCTAGACATATACAAATATTCAAAGAAACAAAGAAAGAAAGAAAGAAAGAAAGAAAGAAAGAAAGAAAGAAAGAAAGAAAAGAAAGAAAGATCTTTAACAGACACGTGACATATACAATATACAAATACATACAGATCTCTGAAGATCTCTTCATTTGCACAAACATTTGAATATTTGAAAAAGGAATATTTCTTATGACTTTTTGTAAGGCTAATTTGGTTGAAACTTTAATTTAATATAAGGACAGAAGGAAAAGAAATTTATAGACTAATCTTACTAGTACATGTACACTCAGAAGTCTAAAGAAAAATTTTATGGATTAAATGGTAAATTTTTACCAGTCTAACACAGTAAACTCAATCAAGTTTGTCCCAAGAATAAATGTTCCAATAACAGAAAATCATTTCAATAAGAAAATACAGGGGAAATCTCAGGATTGTCTCTATAGTTGCAAAAAAAAAAAAAGTATGGACAAAATTTGACAAATGTTCAAAATTAAGGAAATTTAATGGTATATATAGAATTAAAAAAACTTTTAAAATTTTATACAGGAAACTGATTTTAAAACAACACATTAAACATTACTCTTATGGTGAAGTTTCAGAATTATTCCCTCCTATAGGAAAAGAGAGTTACTCACCAAACTCTGTGCAGTCGATTAAAGATTCTGATGCTGTATAAACAATTAAAAATGCTGATAAAATAACCACAATTTAAAATGTGGTTAATCCAATCTGAGATGTGCTTATTCTAACCTGAGATGTACTCCAAAACACATACTGGGTTTTGAAGACTTCGATGAGAAAATAAACAACATTAACCATCTTGATGGCTTTTTATAGTGATTGCATGTTGAAATAATACATTATTGAAAAAAAAAACCAGGGGCTGGGGATATAGCTCCGCAGCACAAGTGCCTGCCCGGCAAGCACAAGGCCATGAGTTCAATTCCCAGTACAAAAAAAATAAACAGGTAAATACATAAACCAATAAAGTGTATGTAAGATTTATTAAAATTAGTTCCATCTATTTCTTTCTTTTTAAGTAAAACTAGAGAAATTTTAAAATGTAGCTCAAATTATATTTCTACTGGACAGTGCTAATCTAGACTGTATAGTACGATGCAAAAAAAAAAAGGTAAAAGAAAAACTTTCATATAGCTTGCAAATGACATGATTAAATAAAATGTCCATAAAATCCATAGGGAGAAATTTAAAACTAGTAAGAGATCAACAAGGTTGTTAGAAAGAGGATCAATATATAAAGTTTAATGACATGGCTAGATACCAGCGGTGAAGAACTAAGAAACAGTAATTTTTAAATATGTATTTACCGTTTACAACAGCAACAAAAACTGTATGGTATTTGTAAATAAATTGAACAAAAATGTGTAAGAAACCTTTATGATACAAATCATAAAACTCTGCTAAAAGACATAAAAGAAATAGAGAAAGATCAAGATCATGAGTTGGGAAAACAATGTAACAAAAATCTTCCCCCCAAATTAATCTAGAATTCCAATCAAAATTCCAATAGGGATTTTCATGGACTCTGACAAGTTGAGTCTAACATTCCTGTGGTAGAACAGGTCCAAAAAGGAACGAAGAACCTTTGAAAGAGTAATAGGTGCAAGGAATCAGCCTAGCAGACGTCACCCTTACACAAACACTATAGACCGGGTGACAATAGACAGCACAAAGAAAACAAATGAACCAAGGGAACGGGCCACAGAGTTCAGAAACACAGCCACACAGGTGAGGAAAATTGACGCTGATTGCTCTTACTTTTTTTAAAAAATCACTAAAATTAAGAAATACAATAACTGCCTCCTGGGTGTAGTACTCAAGAGTATCCAGTACTCTTGAGACTCTAAGGTGGGAAGACCATAAGCTCAGATAATGTCTGGGCAACTAGGAAGACCCTGTCTCAAAACAAAAAACTAAAAAGGGCTGGGGATGTAGCTTACTTACTTCGTGCAAAGGCCCTAGGTTCAGTCCCCAGTAAGAAAGGAAGAGGAAGGGAGAGGAGGAAGAGAGAGAGAAAGAAAGAGTAATTGTTACTAGGACAACTAACTACCACATAAGAAACTAAAACAAGGATTGACCCCTGCATTGCATCAAAGCCTAAACAATTCCAGCTAGATTAGAAAACTGTATGTAAATGTACGATTTTTTAAAGATTTAGAACAAAACGTAGGAGAATCAGTTTCTGACCTCAAGAAAGAAAAGAACCTCTTAAAACAAGATATAAAAGCCAGATATACATTGTAAGAACCCCATGTTTCATTGTGTTAAAATGTGCAACTGTTACTCCAATAAACCAAAGCACACGCCAAGATAATGACCAACGAAAGACTGGGAAAAATTATTTATAAAGTACCTAAACAAGAAATGATTAGTATCTCTCTCTTTTTTTCCCAGAAAAAGGAAGCCATATAGCAGAAAGCAAAGGAGATGAATATGGAAATCAGGGGAGAAGAAACCCAAAAGTCCAAAACATTGCAAATGAGAGGAATATAAATTAAAATAAGAACATTCACACTTCTAAGATTGGCAAAAAAGGATTCATGTCATTAATCAGCCATTACATGAAAAGTGGGGATGAGGAATGTGTCCAGCCACTCTGGAAAGCAATTTGGCAATATTTAATAAAACGGAAGGTGTAGATACCCAACAATTCTACCCTTAGACTGGGGCTAGGGCTTTAACCTGTTCACTATGATACAAAGAAAGAACCGGGTTTCACATCACACTGGCATCCACGTGTGCATGCACACGCACGTATACACACAGGCATGCACAAATGAGAAAGTGGCATTTTCAATTTCCTCTTTTCAAATGTCCTTACCCACAAAATTGATTTCTTAACCACCTGCCCTAAAAAATTCTTCCTACATGGACACAAAGGGAGGTACTCTACTCATACTAACAATGCCTACAATTAAAAATGTTTAATTTTAATTTTAATTTTTAAAAAACCTTAGTCTAAGAACCTATGCAGGAGAGGAAATACCTAGGTTGTGGAATATTCATTCACTGTGGAGTTTATGGAGCTTGCAATAAGAAATCAGGGCTTCAGGTGGTGATATGCATCACAGCACGGTGTGCAGAAGCATGGGTGTCACACAGAGGTATGGACACGCACAGACAGGCCCTTGGTATCTGTGAAGGAAGAGTCCCAGGAGGACTTCCCCTCACTGAGACACCAAAATCCTCAGATGCTCACACCCCTCACATGAAAAGGCATAGTGTTGGTTTATAACCTGCACACATTCCCCTGCATACTTCAGATCATCTCTAAATTAGTTAGAATACTTGAAACAGTGTCAATCTCTGTTAGCAGATGTTACACCATGACACTTAGGGAACAATGACATGAAAAGGTGTTCCTGCTCTGTACAAATGCAGCGTATTCCACCCTCAATTGCCTGAATCCACGGATGGAGAATCTGTAGGTACAGAGGATCAACCAGGCACTGTAAAAACATGGATGAATACCTCAGAATGGTAACTACAAAGTTCTCTGGTATGAAGAGAACACCCCTGGGTGAAAGGCAGATACAAGAGGGTTATGGTTTACATCTAGAAGTCTCCCAAGAGCCTCATGCCTGCATAGGTAGGATTTTTAGAAGATGCCTGGACTGGGCTTGTTATGACTGATCTGATCTTAGGAGCTGGGGTCTGACCTGAGGAGATGGGCCACTGGGGGCTGGACTGCAAGGGCCTAGCTCCCTTCCTGGCTCCTCCTGCTATCCTCTCTGTTCCCCGGTCACCATGATGCCAGCAGATCCTCCCACCACACAGCTTCTGTATGGAGCCAGCCGACCCAGGACTGTAACCGCCAGCCAGAAGCTCCTGTCCTTTAAGTCGTGGCCCTTAGGTAACTGTGTCTCAGCAATGAGTACCAGAGATGACTGAGCCAAGCAGGAGCCCATAGGTGTTTAAATTGGTAGTTTAAAGCAGGGAGAGCCATGAGCTCAGTCTACCCCAGCAGGGACTGCTTTCTCATTTACATAATAAAAGTAGATGGTTAGCCAGTTTGATTATTGTTTTTCAATTATCTATAGACAGTGCACATTCCCTATTGTTTACTCGGGTTAGACCATTCTCTACCTTGATATCCAATAGATCAAAAGCAGGGCAAAAACAATTAAGATATATGCAGTGTGGCTATTGGGTACATCTATTTTTTGTGTGTGCTTGAGATCTTAAATATTTAAATATCTACAGTTAATATTCTCTGTATCCACAGACGGAAAACCCCTACATAGGAAGAGCCCTGCATCCACAGATTCAACCTACTGAGGGTGAAAATACTTGAAAAAATTGTGCCTGTATGGAACAAGTCTGTACAAACAGACTTTTCTATTGTCAGTATTCCCTAAGCAACAATGATGTGCAAAGCATTCACATTATATTAGGTATTGTTAGTAATCTACATGGAAGGATGTAGGGAGGTCAACTATAAATATTTTATGTAGGGGACTTGAGTATTCAAGGATTTTGACGTCCTGGAGGAGTCCTAACACCAAGCCATCACAACTCTGTGTGCATATGTGCATTATTCCCTGCTTCCCTCCACATATCTGTGTGATACACCCACTGATGGATGCACAGCAAAGGTCCTTCCTTCTGCATTCCTCCCATCCCTAGAAATAGCCTAGACTAGGCTTGGGCATCATGCATAACCTCATAGAAGAATGGTGATGGCTTGTAATGGGACAAAGACACTGTTAATGGCACGGAAAAGAAGCCTAAAGAAAAGTATGTGTGCAAAAGGGTCTGCAGAGACCTGGCCCCATCTTATGGCTCCCAATTATTTGTATTACCTGAATTTTCTCATTTTTCTTATTCATTATGCTCTGGCATTCTAGGCCTCCACCCCCAAGACTGGCCAGCTCTTAGAGACAGCAAAGGCGCAGCCAGGAGTGAGCCTTTTTACCTGCCAACCTCCCACCCTGCCAGTCCTCTAGCTCTTGCACTCCAGAGCACAATACTGCCCTGTTCTAAGCACCGCAGGGCCAGGATCCAGACAGCTAGGGGCAGCCCCAACATCCCAGGTCCTGCTCGGATTATGCCAACTAGCCATTCTAAGCTTGCTAACCCTACCTCACTTATCACTTCCCAGAGAAATCTGTTAGGGACTGGGGTGTATCTCAGTAGAGTACTTCCTAGCATGTACAAGGCCCATCCATCCCCAGCTCAAATCAAAAACAGAAGAAAGGTAGGAGGGAAGACAGGAAGGAAGGAAAGAAGGCAGGGATGGAGGGAAGCAGGGAATAATGCAATTTACTGCACACTGCACTGAGCACCCAGACATGATGTGAGGAAAAGAAGCCCCCCAAAGATGTGCAGCCGCAGGCACAGGTCTCACTGGCCTGGGCTGAGTTAAGCCAACGTGCACGCTCTGCTTTTGCTGCTGAGCCACACAGGCTCAGGGACTACCTGGTGGCTTGTGAACTACACTAATATGACTTTGGAAGGCTGGAGAGAACTGGTTTCCAACTGGATTTTAAGCCCTGGTTTGTGGATTCTGTTGAAAGAGAATCTTAAATTCAAATTCCAAGTGTCCCTAAATGGCCTTCATGTGTCCTGACTGCCAACGAGGACATCTGGGGGAGCTGAAGGATGCTCCTGGCCCAGGCATCCTGGCGGTTCACAGCTCCCTGCTGGCGGCCAGCCGTGGTGGCCTCGGCGGAGGGGTAGGGAGGTAGTCACAGTGGAGCTGACATTTCTGAGGACAGCAGCACACTTGAGGGTTCTGCTTACTCAAAGTCAACCCTGGCAACAGCCTTGCAAAGGCAGCTAGATTCTCTGGATATTCTAAAAGAGGACTGCAGATGTGAGAGGCATTTCCCATGCCTATTGATCCAGTGTGCAGAACTTGATACAGAACCTATGTTTCTGCTCCAGGTGTGGACTCTTAGTCTGCCCAGGAAAATGAGGCTGCCCTCTGAGGGAGCTGTCTCCAGGGTACACAGTCCACTGCTGCTGCTGCTACGACTACTACAACTACTACTACTCCAGGCCTGGACTCTAGCCACCCTGCCTCTATATCCTTAAAATCCCCAGTGCCAGAAAATTCATCTCCAAGGCCCTCAAGTCCTAATGCTCAAGCAAAAGAGGAAAGAAAAGGGACCAGGGCACAGAAAGGAAGTAAGTGCAGGGGGCAGGAGAGAAAGGCAAAGGAGAAGAGAAAGGAATTCAGTGGGGCCGGGGGAAGGAGCACCCTAGAGCAGCCCAAGATGGTAAGACCAAGCGAGCAGCTGCTTACTTGGGTTCCTGGTCCCCAAGTGTGCTCGTCTGATCTGTGTGCTGAGTGCACACCATCCCATCACCATTCTGGAGGCAGGAGCATCTTTCCCAGCTGCACCGAGCCAGCACCTCTGGCAGAGTTTCAGGAGAGACAGGATGGGCCACATCTGCTGGGAAAAAGTCTCAGAGAGAAAAAGGACAAGCTGCCCGCTGCTCCTCGACGGGGAACCAGCCCCTCTGGGTCTACCACTACCTCACTCAGTCCATTCATCCTCCTGGGTGACCAATAGCCTGAGGCTCAGGAATGAAGCAACCTTTCCAAGTCACAGGCCAAAAAGGAAGAGTTACCCTTAAGCTCAGCTCTATCTCCTGTCAAAGCAAAAAGTCGTTGATTTTCCAACTGCCCAGATGCTCGGTGCAATCACAGTCAGGCTCATTCTAGGGAAGAAGCAGCTGTCTAAGGAGGCCTGCAGGCTGCTCAGGGCTGAGCTAGACCTGCAAGACGGACATGCTGTTCTCCAAGGCAGGCATAAAAGAAGCCCACCACAGGCAGGCTGGATGCAGCTGTCAGGCCCTAAGGGTGGCCTAGAGGTGGGGGTAGCTGAGGTTTGAGGGGTCTTAATGTCATACGCTGTGGCTCATGACATCAGGCTCAGCCACATCAATGGGACACAGCCCCAGTCTCAGCCCCCAACCTCCCCATCCCCACTCAGATCAGCCCAGCTGGAGCAGTCCTAGGACCCCTTCTGCTGCATCTGGCAGGCTCTGCCCCCATCCCCAAGCTAGTCCTTCCTCCTGTCCATCCTCTGCAATTCTGCTTCCAAGGAAAAATTCATTTTCTGCTGATTAAACCCTAAGGATCTCGGCAGTGGCAGACAGAATGCAAACACAAAACTGATGAGCTCTCGAGGCGCTCAGGATACGGAGACCCTGATTCCTTGTGGGACACGCTGTCACCCCCTGCACCAGGGAGGTGGCAGATGAGAGTTCTATGCAATCCTAACTCCTCTCCACCAAGCAAATACCACACTTATGGACCTGGCTTTTACTGCTGGCTGGAAGAATCACCAGAGAAACTCACATGGTGGCTGTGAGGGGAGCAAAGGTTCCCCAACAACTGCAACAGCTACAGCTGAGCAAAACCTATGCCACTGGTTATTTCTGCAGCTGTCACTCTGGGCCACAATACACAGGAGACGGGCGTCAGCAGCATTCATGTAATCCTGTAGATAGGAAGGCACTTTAGAAGCACAGCTTGTTTAATCCTCATTGCCCCTGGTGCAGAAAGTATGATTGAGCACCTAGCAATTGAGGCCTGGACAGTTAGGTGACCAGATGTAGCCCCCTCTTGACTCCCTCCCTCTGCTATAGGACAAGCACCCTCTGTGTGACAGCCACAGCACAGAAAACACTAAGAATGCCTTCAGACCTGGAACTATTACAGTTGTTCCTCAGTGTCCAAGAGAGATTGTGATCAAGAATCCCCTTGATATCAAAATCTGGGATGCTTACCTGTCTTACATAAAACAACGTTGTATTTGTATATAATCTACATGCATCCTCCTACATGCTAAACCATCTCTCGATTCCCTAATATGATGTAAATGGAATTTAATAGTTGCCACACTATGAGTTTTAGGGAATAATGACAAGGAAACAGTCTATATTTGTTCAGTGCAGATGCAATTTTTTTCTGAGTATTTCTGACTCATGGTTGGTTGAATCTGTAGATGAGGACCCGGGGGTGGGGGTGGGGGGCAATGGTACTTTACTGAACACTCTGCAACCATGAAAAGTAATCAGAACACCCGGAGTGTGGCGTTTATTTTCCTGGGTGTGAGCCACCTCGCTTGTAATGTGTGTGACCTTTCCCCCAGGACAACATAGGTGCCTCCTTGGCCTGACATCACTGTCCTCCCCTGGACACCTGTCCCCACACTGAGAAGCCTGCCGACCTTCAGGGAGGTCTAGTCCCTGCGGCGGAGGCCTCTGGCCATGAGGTTTTCCATGGGTGCGGCACTCGCCAGTTTCCCGTTTAGCACCATTACCAGCGCCGACTCATTGCCCTGGAATAACTTCAAGTGTGTCCCGCAGGCCCCAGGGGAAGGCAGGCCGGGCACAAAGCCCGGGCCAGCCTCAGTGTGCAGAGGCAGCCAGAGGATGGAAGAAAGAGACCAGACTGAGAGAATGAGAAACAGAGGGGAGGAGACAACAGTAAGAAGAAAGCAACGTAAGGCAAGGGAGATGGAAAGAGGAACCAGCTAAGGGGTACAGAATGACAGAAACCAGACATGCGGCAGACAGAGAAGCAGACAGATGGAATGACAGAGACGGAGAATAGAGTGAGTGAGTATAACAGAGACATGGAAAGATACAGGGACCAGGACTGAATGAGAGAAACAGAATGACAGGAAGGTACAGACAGACAAGACAGACAGACAGACAGACAAATAGACAGTGTGACAGAGACAATACAGCTGAAGGACAAAGACAAAGGAGATGGGAGCAGCTGCCCAGATGCAGAAAGAGCATGGCGGGGACAGGGAAGGCAGAGTCAGAAGTCTTGCAGACCAGGCAGGAAGGTTACGGGGACAGCACTCTCCCCCTGCTGTGTGCCAACCCCACCGCAGGGCCAGCATGACCTGATGGTCATACTCATTGCCCTGCCTGCCAGACCCCTAGAAGGCAGCCCACTGCCACCTTCTACCCTGAGCTGTCACTCTAGCCTCCCAGATCCTTCAGGTGGGCACCTACACATGTCTATGAGTGTGTGTGCAGCCATGTACCTGCACACGCCAGCTGCGCCCAGAGCAAGCCCAGGGCCCTTGGGGCCTCCTCCTCACTCAGTCTCACCCTCAAGGAGCAGCCTCCCGGGGCTGGGGCATGGCACAGAAGGGACAGGGCAGAAACAGGTCCTCTGAGGGCAGAGGGAGCTGAGCGCTTTACACAAACATGATGGCACAGGGCGACAGAAGGTAACACCTTCTGAGTACCTGGTGGCAGGTACTCAGATCAAGAATAGACAAGTGGGCTGGGGACTTAGCTCAGCGTCATAAGCGCCTGCCTTGCAAGCGTGCGATCATGAGTTCAATCCTCCGTACCGATAAAAAAAAAAATCTGAGAGTCAGTATGAGGGATGTACGAACGTGGGTGTGCACGTATGATGAACGTGTACATACACATGGCTGAGGAACATATAGTAATGTTTGAACGGGCATGTATGTGATAGTAGGTGTACGTGTGCATGTGTATGACTGAGTGTGTGAGGGATGTGTGTAAGTGTGTGGGTATGTGTTATTATGGCCGGTGGTGTGTGTGAGTGTGGAGGAAGTATGTACACATGTGCGTGTCTGTATGGTGTGTATGATACCTATGTGTCTGAGTGTGTCAGAGGACTGGGTCAGTGCTGTGTGTGTGTGTATAGAGCTCACACGGGTGCTTCCTTCAGGGGTGTGGGTCTGGACTGGCCCGGCAGGGTGAAGAAGACCTCTCTGAGTCGTTCTGAAGCATGGTCACCGAGGATGGTGATTTTCGGGCCCTGAAAGTCACGGCCTCAGCACAGAATCCATTTTAGTAACAGGAGTAATGGAGTGGCATGGTAAATTATAGTGTCTGACCAAACAAATTCTTCCTTTCATTCTACGTTTTATTTGGAGGCAAGCTTTAAACCTCATCCCAAGCGCATTCACTAAGTGCTTACTGCATGGATTTGGCTGTAATTAATATGAATTTAACTTTCTTTTCTTTCCCAAGGCACTGAACTGGAGGAGAGCAGGGTAGGGCAGGCTCCTCGGGGCAGTGGTCTGGGTGAAGGTTTAATAGTTTCGAAGACCTGTGCAAGCTGCAAGGGCAAAAGGGAGAGGAAAAATATAAAGCCTTTAATTGCTGCCTCCCAAAATAACTTCAGTTCTCCTGTCATAAGCTTATGCTGGATTTTAATTCTGTTCACAGAGGACGGAAAAAAATTTGATGTCAATGTCTACAGCCAACATATTTTCCAGGTTCCGCCCTCGGCGTCTGTCTGGGGTTGGAGGCTCACACGTATTGGGGAAAAGGACTCTGGCGGGAGACTGGCCTCGTGGCCACTGGCTCCTGGTGAGGGGAGACCTCTGGTCTGAAGGGGCATTCCCTCAAAGCGGCCAGCTGGCCAGGCATACAGCCCAGCAGGACCCCGGCATGTGTGAGATGAGAGGGGCGGGGCCGGAGGAACCAGGGTTCTCCAAGCCTTAAAAGTCTGTGGGCTTTGGATCCGGCTCCTCACACTCCTAAGTTACTGCATTTTTAAAAAATGTGGTAAAATGCACGAAACATAAAATATATCACTATAATCACGTGCTCAATCTAAAGTTCAGTGACCTTAAATACATTCACATTGTTGTGCCACCGTTACATCAGCCATCATCAATTCAACTCCACAACTGAAATTTTGTCCCCATTAAATACACTAACTCCTCATTCTTTCTTCTCTCCAATCTCTGGTAGCCACCATTCCTTTTGTCTCTGGATAGTTTGATTACTCCAGATAATTCATCTAAGCGCAGTGGTTCCAAGTGTATCTTTTGTAACTGGCTTATTCCACTCAGCACTGTGTGCTCAAGGCTCACCTGCATTGTTGCGGGTGTCAGAACTGCCTTTCTTTTAACACTATTCCATTGTATCCACAGACCACATTTTGTGTATCCATCCGTCAGTGCACATTTGGGTTGCTCCTGCCTTTTGACTATTGTGAATAAGGCTGCTATGCAGATAGATGTGCACAGACCTCTTCAAGACTTTGCTTCAGATTCTTTGGGGTATAAACTTAGGAGTGGAACTCTGAGTCATATGATGATTCTACATTTGACTTCTTTTAGGAACTGCCCAACTGTTTTGCAAAGCAGTGGAACCACTTTGTGTATAGAGTTCCAACTTCTCTCCATCCTCACCAGCACTTGTTACAGTTTCTGGGTTTTTGCAACAGTAACCCTCCTAGTAGATGTGAATTTCTGTATTCATTGTGTGTGGCTGAAATGTCAGGACACGCAGACGTCATGAGAGGAATATCCCAGCTTTGGAAGGCAGGACAGAGGAAGGGGCAGTGGGGGAGGCTGCCTGAGTGGTTCTGACCTGGGCATCAAGTTATCCTTGGGGGTGATGACCAAGAGACTGCACTGCCTGCTTCCCAAATCATTCTCCAGGAGGCCTGGAGTAGAAAGGCCTCAAGGTTGGAGTCGGACAGGCCTGGTCCAAATCCATTCCGCCATGTGTGTGGCAAGAGCACTTACCCTTTCAGGGTCTCGGGTCCTTAATGCATAAAACAGAAATGCAAGGGAACCCCATCTTTTGCAGGAATGAGATGCTAATGTCCGTGCTAGCGACAAAACTCTTCATGGGCCTGAATCACCCTTCCATACCCAGCAAGGCCCATGCAGGAGAGGTGGAGCCACTTTCTGGAGAGTCCAGCTCAAGGGCTGCCTCTGTGTGGAGACACACACCGCCTTCCAAACCACCAGCCAGGGAGTGAGGGAGCTGGCTGCCATCGGAGACCTGTGTATATAAACACTGAAGGTGGGGTGAAAACTGGGCCTCACAGAGAAGGAACAGGAGCCAGGGAAGCAGACGAGTGTCAGCCCACCTACTGGGTGCCAGCACACTGAGGCACTACTTCAACTGCTCACTCTCACGCTGCCAATCACCCCTGGCTGCCTCGTCTCTGCTCTTCCTCTCCACTGGGCTGCATATGCGAAGTCTGAGTGTGCAGATGCGCAGTGGCCTGCACCCCCTCCCCCGCCCCAGGACTGGCTGCAGGCCCTGCAGCTGTCTCTGGAGCAGCCTGGCTGCAGCCCAAGGCTCTGCTCTGTCATAACAAAGGCGGCACCCTCCCATAGTGCCCAGCAGCGAGGGCCTATGGGGCTTTCACCCTAGGCATCCTGTCCCTTGCTAGGACACTGCTGGGCCACAGCTGGTGTGCAAAGCTCTAAGCAGCCCAGGCTTTTGCGGGCACACCTGTGAACCAGCAGATACAGGAAGAGTCAATGTCCCTCTGATCCCTGCCGGGCTATCCAAACATCCCCTGGGTGGGAGAGGGGGACGGGGAGCACAGCAAGGTGGTGGGAGGACAAGTGTGCAGCAGGGCTCTGCTGGCTGCAGGAAGCAGAGGTGGGGGAGGCCGTGACTACAGAAGGCTTCCCCTAGAGAGCAGCAAAGGATGAATGAGCATGGGCCAGAATGGGTCTCAGCCATGCATGTTGCTTTAGGGCTGGGACAGCAAGGGCCTGCAGAGGTAGACGGGGCGTGGCCCTGCTCAGGCTTTGCTTCTGGACACCTCCTCCACAGAGCAGGTTGACAGCAGGGCACGGACCACGGGACACAAGTGGGCTCTTCACAGCAATGGCAAGGGCACTGGTCAGAGACAAGAGCTTGAGGGGCACTCTGCGGGGCCACTTTGCCATCTCTGTGCCCCGGCACACGTGGGCATACGATCCAGAGCTGAGAGGCTGGGCTTAGGACCTCTAGCTTCCTGGGGGACGGGGTACCACTTAGGACCACTAGTGCCTGGGGATGGAGAGGATCCGCACCCTTCTAGGGGCAATAGGAAATGTCCCAGGCACCACCCCAAGCCCCAAACAGCCACTTACAGCCAGGGGGGTGAACTGATGACAATAATGGCTGTTGTAGGGGAGGCACAACTCTCGCCACCCTCGTCTCTGAGCTCAGGGGAAAGACAAATTATTTTCTCTTGCCTTTG
This sequence comes from Dolichotis patagonum, assembly GCA_004027295.1. Taxonomy (NCBI): domain Eukaryota; kingdom Metazoa; phylum Chordata; class Mammalia; order Rodentia; family Caviidae; genus Dolichotis; species Dolichotis patagonum. The sequence goes on along the minus strand of PVJX010003589.1, from coordinate 59,255 downwards.
TCACCTCCCCCATGTGACAGCCTGCCACTCCTGCTTATTTGCTTGTCCTATCTCCTCCCATCTGGTGTGTGACAAACGATAATGGCTTAACCTCTCTGAACCCAGGTTCCACAGGGGCTTCCTCACTGTCTCCCACCGCTACAAAGTCACCTGAAGTCACTCCCCAGAGAGTCACAGGTACATTTCCAGAGCTAACCAATCAGAAAGGCCAGGGATTTGTTTTGATTTATTAAATAAAGGTAACTCACCATAAAATTCCATTAATTAATGAACTCCCTTTGTGCCCATAAAGTACGGGTAATTTTGCTCTGTGCATGGTTTCGCAGGAATGGGGGAGTCACACAGCAGTATGGAAAGCTAAGGGCCACCATACATGGAAATTCTTCCATGGGGACAGAAAAGAGCGCTGCCCACTCCACCTGCATGGTTGGCACCGTCACCCTCTGTCTGTTGGAATCCTGCAGGTCTTTGCCCCCATGTACGGCTCGAGCTCCCAGGAGAAGGTCTCCATCCAACCACCAGTCCCTCTGGGCCTCAGAGAGGGCTGTCTGTCCCCTCACAGGCACACACACAGTTAGGACTCCACACCTTGCCTCCCAGTGTCAGACATAAGCCAGATGTCCCAAATGCCACTGGCTTTCCCGGTGCTCACAAGCCCAACAGTAAAACTGCTCTAAGCAGTGATCAGAAAGGATGTCACACTTTTGAGTTCTTCCTTTCCCCTAGCAGCTGCGGACCAAAGGCTCTGTAGAGTTAGGGCAGGCTTCAGCAACCATGGAGAAAGAGGTGTCCCTCGTCTGCCCCACACCTGCCCCCCCAAAATGCAGGTGAATTTAATGATGGTGGGGTCCTTCCCCAACCCCCACACAGTTCCACTCCCTCCCCCAACCTGCACAGCTAAATTTATAGATTTGGGGTTGCTGTAAATTATAATGTAACTGTACTGCACCAGGGTAGATTCCCACTGCAGAAATTAAAAAGCAGTTCAGGTATATGATCTTTAGCTATAGTGGAGCGTCCCTGCAGAACTCATTAAGCTCAGGGACCAAACAGCATACCAAAGACGGTGCGTGGCTGATGCGTGTCAAACACGGCCACCTCCCAGGAGGCCAGCAGCCCGCCCTTCACTCTATGTATCTGCACAGGTGCCTCCCTGGACATCCCCCCTGCCTGCCACTCCTAGACCACCTGTGCCCCGGGAGGGGAAGGGAAGCTGGCAGTGCCAACAGGATAGGTGGAGGTGGATTCAGAATGGATTCAGATTGTGCATAAAATCGGCCAGGAAATTAGCTCCTTTCCCTTACATCTGTATCATTTCTTCTGAAACTTTGAATTAATTTGCCCTAGTTCTGTTTTTAATTTTCTTTTAGCTGAATCTATCAACAGAAAAGGGAAGCACCACACAGGAAGAAAGAAAGGACTGGAAATACTGTCTACAAATATGCGTAAGGCGTTCATCCTTGGGGAGCAGACGGAGGCAGACTGTGACAGGGTCTGCTGGGCTGCTCTGGGTTCATCCAGCTTTTAACTTTTAATCATCAGACAGGAGAATTCACGGGTAATCTGCAGAAGCATTTCTGTCTGCCGTCCCTATGAGCTGCAGTGCCGTGCACCGGACAAGCGGGCAGAGGCACCCTCTCTACTGGTGTTCACTGCAGCAACTGAGTGCAAAAAGCCCCCGTAAGGGTCAGGAGTTAGGGTACACTAAGGTTCTGCAGCCACACGGTCACACAGCATACTCCCTGACACGCTTCCAATGTGTCCTTGGGCCTGGAGCCGCAACCCACACCCTACTCGAGGGTGCCTAGTGCTGGCACTGCGTCACTTTGCTGCGGTGGTGACGTGCCAGGAGGCTGCTGGGACCCTCCAACATGGTTGCAAGCTTGCTACCTGCCAGGCGCTAGTCCAAGAGCTTCACAGAGAACAGCCCATGTCACCCCTTCGGTCATCCTTGGGTTCAAGGATGCTCTGCAGATGAGGACACTGCGCCCCTTGAGCAGCCAAGTCGCTAACTTTGGGTCCCATCAAGCTGTCACAGGCAGAGCAGAAACATAAATCTGACCTGCTCTCTGGATCTCAGCCACCAAAGATTCGTCACCAAGTCGGGAGCATGGGACACAGCATGGCCCAGGCAACAATCTGCCTGTTTCCCCACGCCACTCAGCCCCCACCCTGTGGAGTCAAAACTGATGAGAGCACCCCCTGGGTGCCCCAGACAACAGCCCAGCCCATGGGAAGGGCCAGCTGAGTCCAGAGACATTTGGGGTGACTCTCAACCCACTGCCACCCAGCTGGGGGACTCTGGACAGTCACCTCACTCACAGTGAAGAAACTCAGCTCCCCCCACCCCTGGGGCGGCAGCACAGGCTCAAGAATGTCGTATCAGCCTGGCTGGGACAAAGAGAAAAGGTCTACCTAAGTGGTCTCCAATTCACTCTCCACACACAGGCACCTGTCCTGTGTTTGTCAACAAGGAGGACAAGGCAGGGGCAACAGGCCAGGCGTACCCCTGAGAATGTGTCCTCCCTCCTCTCTCTTCCTCCGCTCAGCCCTCCCTGGTGAGGGTGGGCCTAGGCTCTGACACAAGACGCTGACAGGAAGGTGTGTGGAGGAGGGCGACCAACAGGCTCTGACCCTTCTCCGTCGTCTGTAAACGTCCGTCCCATCTGTAGTTCCATCCACAGTGGAAGTCCTCTCCTCAACCCCTCAGCTAAGTCATGAGCGAGGCCATCCCTAATTTGGACATATCTTCCCCAACATCCAGTCAAAACAGGAAAACATCCCACGCCACATTTGTCCTTCCCGGGAAGGTCAGAGGACCGTTAACCCACCCTGGCATGCCTGCACCTTCCCACCATGTACACAGGCACCCCAAGGAAACTGCCCTGGTCACATGATAGTGGCTAAAAATCAGCCAGTCACCCCCAAAACAGGTAAGAGCAGATGATCCCGGGCTTGGGGTCCTGGACCCTGAAGACACTTTTCACATTTCCTGGGGAGAGGGGGCCTCTATCTTGGCAAAGCATCAAAAGCCACAAAAAGGCCACATACTGGCCACTGAGTCGGCACGTGGCAACCCCTTTAACATGCCTCTTGGTCACCAGCAGACTGAGCAAACGTGTACTTAAGCCACCTCAGAAAATTGTTCCTTGGCCACGGAGGACTGCACACCCGGGTGGAAAGGGCACCTCCTCGGAACCCCCGAGCTGCAGGGTGGGCCATCCTGTCCGGGATTCACTGAGACACTTGACTGTTTAAGGAAAATTCAGCCTCCCCCCTCCTGGCAAGAGGCGTTCCCCTCTCCAGTGCCCACACCCTTGCTTCTGCCCTGAAGTTTTGGCTACCGCAGAGAACTCTCACAAAGAAAAGAAACACACGACATGCACGGTGCACCATGCACATGCATCTGCCCGTTGTGGGACAGTCTCTGAAGGATGTCCCAATTCCCCTACTCACAAACAGCCTACCTGGGGGCGCCAGGGCAGGTCCTGGGCCAGGGCCCACCAGGAAGAGCCCAGGACAGCTCCCTCTGGCTCCTGCCACGCTTCTCGCTTCTCTTTGCCTCTGACGCTCTGGCTGGGAGGGGGTGGGGACTAATGCTCACCAGCTGGCTCTGGCTCGGTGTGTTAACCCTCTCGGGCTCCCAGGGGCTCTGGCATCAAGCCAGGATCAAAGCGCACAGTCTCCCAGCAGGAGCCCCCAGCCTAGGGCAGAGAAAGCAGCAAATATGAAGGCAACGGCTGAGAGTTTAGGTTAGAAGCGAATGTATTAGCGTAGGAGGGTCGGGTGGCCCCACAATCCTGATTCTATGAGAGCCAGAAGAAATCCAGGCTCAACCAAAAGAAAGACAAGTGAAGGCAAAAGGGACCAGCTAGAACTTTTCTTTCACCTGCCACTGTCAATTCCAGTCTTTCTAGGACAGGATGCTTCTGGAGATGCCACTAGAGAAAGTTTCCCCAGCAAAATGGCCAAGAGTCCCAGCTGCCACCCAGCCCTCAGCCTATATTCATGTGCTATTCTCTATGCCCCATTTTTTAACCTAGTGGATTCCTATTCATCCTTCAAGACCCAACTCGGGCACACCTGCTACAGGAAGATTTCTCTGCCTCTCTTCCCCTAGGAACAAGAAAAAGCATCTGGAAATGATTTTCCTTGGAAGTCCTTGCCACACTGAGATGCTGTCCAAGAGTTATCAATCCCTCTTCCTAGCTGGTGGATTTCATCTCAGATAATGGGGGTAGCAGCCATAGCTCAGGGACTGGCACAGTAACTGGTGAATGCCTGTTGCCAAGTGCCTCAAAAGTAAAGCTCACATCATACAATTCTCTGTACCAGCTACTGACAAAAGAATTGCAAAGGGAGAGAAATACATGGTGGATGGAGAATTAAAACAGTGGTGGCCCAGTTGGCTAACACATAGGAGGCTCTAGATTTGATCGCTAATGCTCCAGAGAAAGGAACAGGGGTGAGAAGAAGGAAGAGAAAGCAAAGCAGAGAAAAGGAAGACAAAGGGAGGGAAGAGGAGGGGAGAGGAGGCGAGAGAATCAAGTAAGAATACACAACTCTAACTACCAGTGGTAGCCAGGATTACAGCAGGAGTTAAAAAGCTTCGAGGCCCCAAACCTATGCCTTGAAGGCCTCATATTAAGTAGCATGTAACAGAAATACCCCTTAGGCCAGTGCTCAGTGTCCCTGGATCCTTGACTGAAGTGGGCTCCTTCCCTTCAGGTAAGCAGGAAATCAGCGGGAGGTGAGGAGGGCAGCTACACTATAAGGAAAAGGCACCACACAAAGGGCTCTGACAGACTCAAGTTCAAGTCCTGGCTATACCACTTAACAGCCGGGTGGCCTTGGCAGTTTGCTAACCAGTAGGCCTTCCATAAACATCCAAATACTTTTCAAATTAAACAGAATTGACTAATTGGATTTGGCCTGGAAAGAGCCTTGGGATTTGAAGAGGCAGAGGGGCTGGGGGAGACACTTGGAGGGTCCCTGCAGAGACAGCTTGCAGTGCTTGACAATTCAGAAGGCTCCCAGCGTTCAGTGTCTGGGATGGGAGTGCGGAACAGAGCAGGGAGCCAGGGAGAGAGAGAGACTCGCTATGTTGCTCAGCTCTGCTGGTCCTGTAGCAAGAGACCTGGAGCTTCCTCTTGCAGTGCCCAGCCTCAACCACAGCCCTCAGTGTACGGACCTGGCCTGTGCTGGAGCCTGGTCTGGTTTGGTCCCACCTGGGCCACAGCTTTGTCTGCACTGAGTACAGCGGCCCAGGCCCCAGACTGTCCCCAGGCATCTGAAAAGGTCAACACACATCAATGGTCTCGGCTGCAGGCCACTGGCAACATGGCACTCCTTCCTGGGGTTACTTAGGGAGAGACACTGCTTGTCTTCTTGGATGCAGAACAAAAACCACGACAGTATGCACTGGCTGTCCTGGTACCAGACTGAAGCAGGGCAATGCTGCCCCCTGCACACACCTCCAAGCTTGGAGCAGGTGCTGCCGCACCACAGGGACAGATCTAGGGCTCCTCTGCCAGAGGCCCTACCCAGGGTGGGAGCAGCTGGGAGCTCCCCTGGGTGTAGGCATGAGGCCTACAGCCATAGGAACCAAGAGCAGGTGCCAGAAGGGCACAGGAGGGACAGGAACACAGGCTTTGGGCCCAAAATCCTATCAAATGCTTGCTCACAGCAATGTGGGGGATCTCACTGGGCCCAGTGTGCAACAACAGGGCAACCAGGCCATAGGAAAGCGAATCCTCATGGGTCCCGGGGAGACCCAGCACTCTGGCCACTGTTTCTAGAGCTCAGGCTGTCTGGGGCACAAGTCTCTTGAGTTTACCACACACATGTAAGAGGCTGGCAATGGAAACACCCTTGGTGAGTGATGGCACTCAGTCCAGGGCACATGCAGCTGCGGGCATGGAGAACAGAAGGAGCTCCTGGCCTAGGAGGAAACACAGGGCCCAGGTTCAGTTTCTTCCCTGGCCTCTCTGAGCATCCGCCCATCCATCATGAAGCTGGCAGCCCAGAAGCCAGCAGGCATGGCTTCTGACTGTCCTCGTGGGCCCCAGCTTGTCCTTGCTGCCCCCACATCACATCCAGTCTCCTCTCCAATGCCAGCCCCGCTGACTCAGATGAACTGTGGTTCAACACCAAGCACGGAATTCATGCCTTTGAGAAACTTCACTGTTGCACAGATGGGGACACCCTGCCTCGTGTCACTCACAGCAGCTCCATATCGCTAACTGCACTGTGGCTGATGCAAGAAATGGTACGTGGGGAGCCCTCTGCCTATGGCAGAAAAGCAGAGCAGAGCTCTGGGAGAGAAGTGTATGCGGGCCGGGTGAAAGGACAACGTGAGACCAGAGAGGTAGACTGGGGCCATGTGTGCCACAGAACAGGGGTACCTGGGAGCCACAGCAAACAGCTGAGCCAGACATGGGCAGCACAGTCGCTCCATCAGGGGGGAAGGAAACTGGTGGTGCAGATGGTGAGGTCCAAAAGGCAACAAGTCAAGCTCAACTCTCACCCTCAGCCCCAACTTTTGACAGGGCCAGTGGAAAGCTGCTGTGTGATTTGCAGCCCCTGCTCCAGGCAGGCAGCAGCACCATAAAGGGCTGAGGTGCTTTCTCTCCCCAGCTTCACTGTGTCCTTTTATGAGTAAACATTTCTAGATAAAGACTTACTGTCTGCAGAGACCCCTTTATACCCAAAGGCAAGGGTTTAAGTGGCCTGAAAACGGTCCTTAGTTATCTTTACAATGGACTCCAGGGGCCGGCTCAATGGCAGGGACGCTCACTCCCCTGTATATATTTTCAGTGACTGCTGATGATCAGGCTCGTGCCCGTGGCCCAGGGTCTGGGATCTCGGCATTCTAGAAGGTCCAGGTGAAAGAACCACGGCTATCCCCCTGTCCATGACTCTTTCGGCACTAACAGTCCTCAGGAAGGCAAGAAACACAGCTGTGTCTCCTAGAATGTGCTGAAGGCATCTTCAGGACCCTCAGGTCATTTCTGGCCATTTTGCAAGCAGCCACCTCGGTTCTCTTGTTCTCCTGCCCTCCATCCCAGGACACCCTCAGCACAGAGTCTGAAAAACTCATTTCCAGCCAGGCACCGACATCTGATGACAACTAAGTGTTTGTCTCCTTCCCAGGAAGCATCCGTTGTGTCTTTGCCATATTCCGAAGTCATCTTAAGTAATAAAATCATGCAAAGAACATAGCAAAAGGTTCCTAAAGCCCTAGAAAGCTGGGCCCACCAATGACTCCAACTTTGATCTTTATGGAGCAGACGTTATCAGTTCCCACTCGGATCCCGAATCCCAGGGTCCTCACCCCTTTAGTGTACACTCACTCCCTTCCAGTCCCCAACACCCCTGGTGAACTGTCAGAGGGTCTGCTTTTCAAAGGTTAAAACTAAAAGAAAAAAAGTGTGCATCTCCCCTAAATCAGGACAGAAATTTCCCAGGACAGGTTAGGGTCTTCTCAGGACCACATGGCACACAGGTTGTCACCATCCTAGCTCCTACATGAGGCTGAAACAGCAAACTAGAAAGGGGAGAGGTGGTACAGAAGATGGCAGAGTGGGTCAGGGCGGGAGAGGACCAGAGGACAAGGAACCAGGTGCAGTTGTGTGTGCAAGGCCATCACTGTCAGGAGGATGGGCCAGCAGACCACAAGGGCGTCATCTGCCCGCGAGCTGCCCAGCTGGCAAATTCAGTCTGACCACAGGGCTTGGCTCCCCTCTGCCAAGACACAGCCCCACTGAGGGGGTCTGGGCTGCTCTGCTGTGTGCAGCTGGGACATTTCTGGGACGTTGCGCTCAAGGACACGTGGCAGCCATGCACACGGACCACGGGGCCATGTGATGTCCACTCACCCCCTTCCCACCTCTGGGAAGCACTTTCAAAGGCTACTCTTGCTCTCCTTCCAGCCCCAGAGCAACAAACCCCTAGAACTGCGGTGTGGGGAAACATTCACCCTGGGCTTTGGGGTTTGGATCTGTGTTTTCAATTCCCAGAACCCTCTGATCCCTTCTTGGGGACACATGTACAGAAAACATGTGCGACCACCCACAGTTCTGCGAGGACACATCCTCCGTGCTAGTGGGGCCTGAGGCACCAATACCTTATGCTCAGAGACACACTGGGGGCACCTCTTGCTCCAGCTCAGTGTTCTTCCCCCGAAAAAGGCACAACATGGCCAGATGTCCCAAACTTCTTTAAGGTCTGGGGGACACAGAAAGAACAGAAGTCCTGCACCTTCCTTCCTAGTTCATCCCCCACCCCGCCCTGCCCCCATGTAGGAACAGAAGAAGGACTCAGAGCTGGGGCTCCCCCACAGCCAGCAGCGCAAGGGCCTGAACAATCCACAGCCACTGCTGCTCAGGTGTGCTGCTTTGACACAGGGAAAACCACTTGCTCCCCCAGGAGGTAGACGCGTGGCTGAGCCTCCCAACTTCCCAGAGACGTGCACCTGGCCCACCCACACCTGCCGCTAACACTGCATGGCTGTGCACAGACCCTGAGAACACTGCACAGCCTGGTCACACTGCCAGGCGCAAGTGTGTGGGACCAGCCCGGCAGATGAGAAGCGGGCCTTTGGCTGGAGCCACCTAGAACCATGAGCCCTCACAAGCCAGGTAGACTTGACAGACAGCAGCTTACATGCAGCTGGTGAGTAGGCACTGCCTGGGGGCCAGCCCAGAGCACAGAGAGGAAGGCACCAGTGTCCCCGGGACACCACTGCTACCCTGAGCTCAGCTTGTCCTCCAACAAGTCCAGCCCCAGGCTTCCCAGCAACTACGGCAACCACAGGCTCCTTGTAATTCACAGTCTGAGCAGATTTCTGTCACCAGCAACCCCTCCCGACTCAGCTTCCAACAAGGGAGGGCTTCCCGGCCAGCCAAGTCCTGTGTTCTCCTGTACCAGGAAGGACAGCACAGGACAGGGACAGGAGAGGGTGCATACCACCGGCCAGAGCCTCCCTCCCACTGCCACCCTGACTGATGTAGCCACTTCCTGGGAGCTGCGGTCTGCCTGGTACTGGCCTGCAGCTGAAGACAAGAGTCCAGCTTCCTGCAACTGGGGACACAAGGGAGCCTCTAACACCTGGCATCTCGGGAGGACCTGCTACACAGGAGCCCCACAAGTCCTCCTCTCCAAGATCCACCATGTGGTCACTGCATAGCCTGGGAAAGACCACTGCCCTCCCCTGCAAACCAGGCGCCCCCGAGGCCCCTCCCATTCACACTCTGACCTGCTCCTGTTCCACTAGGCCCTCCAGTCGTGCACAGCAAGGTGACCAAGGGCTGCCCTCAGCCCTGGCCCCTCCCAGCACAGTGTCACCCAGCTCCAGGGCTCACCCAGCCTCAGCCCTACCCACCCCAGCAGCTGCCAAGCCCCCAACTCCCATGATCAATGCTCCCCAGTCCAGGAGAACACGGAAGTTGGTGATAAAGGACTGGAATCAGCTGGGGGCTAGTGCTCTTGCTGAAGTGATTTACTCAGCTCCCCTCCAAACTCGCACCCTGAATGTAATTATTTACTTTGTCATTAAACACCCGCCTTCCACTTCAGTTATTTTTAGACTCCCAGAGCCTATAGAATGGGCTGGGGAGTCTGCTCACTGCCAGGACAGAGGCCCCGTCCTTCCTAAGGCAGTGATGCCCATGCAGCCTGGGGACCCCAGGGCCAAGGGCCAGGCCCAGAGGCGCAGCAAGTGGGAACAGCGGCCTTTCTCCCCACTTCCTTCCTCTCTCCCTTCCTTCCACACTTTCTTCCTTCCCCCCTCCTTTCTGCTTTAAAACTGAGCTGTAATTTACAATCCATAAAATTCACTATTTCAAAGTCTGTAATTTGGTGGGTTTTAACTATTCACAGGGTTATGCAACCATCATCACTATCTATTTACAGAACTTCTCATCACCCCACAAAGAAACGCCCCGTTCCCTACAGCTCCCAGGCCCCACTCCTCTACTTTCCTATTCTGTTCAATACGGTTTATGTAAACTGAATCAGACAACATTTGCCCTTTGAGGCTGTCTTCTTTAATCAGCGAGGTGTTTTCACAGTTTATTGTTGAGTAGCATCTCTCTGAATGCCACCCCTTTTTATGGTCATTATTATACAGGTGTGCTATATTTTGTGTATCCATTCGTGAGCTGAGGGATAGGTGGGTTATTTCCATTTTGTTTTGCTCTTATAAATGATGCTGTTATACACACGAGTGTGTCAAGTTTGTATGAACACACATTCTCCATCGTCCCAGGTAGTTATCTAGGGATGGGATGGCCTGGTTCTCCCTCCCACCATTGTCCCAGGGTGTGGCAGTCAGTGTGAGCTGTGGCCAAGGGGAAAGTTCCACACTGCTCCAGTCTCCAACCAGCTGTCTGGCAGGTGATGCCACCATCACCTGGCTGAGGTGAGACTTGTCCCCATCCCACAGATGAGCAAAGGTAGCCCACCCTGCACTGTGATGTCAACTCATGCCTGCCTATCCTCCTAGTGACACCTGCTGCTTTCTTATGTTATGTTGGCGTGTGTGGTCATGACCAGATTAGGGACCTCATAGCCCGGGCAACCGGCAACAGGACAGAGGGCCTGCCTGCAAGGAGCCTCAGCGACTCCGAGTGTCAGCACACTGAATCGTGGACCATTTTTGCAGCCCTCCCTGACTCTCTCCCGCTGGGTCAGCTCCCTCAGTCAGGTTCTCTGATGTCCGAGGGCTGCCCAGGTCCAGGGTGCCGGGGGAGCCACAGGACAGGGCAGGATGCTGGGTCTCTGGGGACATTCCCTGCAGCACACCACACAGTGATGACAGCCCTTCACTCACCAGTCTTCTCACAGACATCTTGCACTTCTACAGTCATAGAGGCTGGAGAAGATACAAGGTCAGGGCCAGTGTCCTCTGCCTGGCCCACACCAAACCTAAACCTCTCAGACCTTGCCATTAAAAACAGGAGGCAAAGTCAAGACGGCAGAGAAGCTCTCCTTGGCCCAGGGGCCTAGCTCCTAGTGCCAGGGTCACAGATGGCCCAGTATCCTGCAGATGCACTAGTGCTGTCACCAGGGTGGCCTCACCCTCTGTCATCAGGGCCTGCAAAATATTCAGGGCAAGAGCAAGGGCCATCTCTCAGGACGGGGCCCCTCCAGCTCCCTCCCTCCCCGCCCACCCAGGATGAGGAGGAGAGGCTGCCGCGTGGCCACCACCAGATGCTGGCAAGGGACAAGGCACCAAATAAGCCTTGCAAACACAGGGCCTGGCTAGCTGCAAGCAGCTGAAGGACATATCCCAAGGGGGCCCCTAGACACAGCTCAGATGTGAGTCCATGCCAGGGACAGGGAGTAAGGGAAGCTTCTTGCCAAGGAGCTGGCAGAACCAACCTCATTTGCCTGCACTGTGCACCCAGCACTGCTGCTCCAGCCACCCTGTACCACCCACAGACCCCCAGACCTTTGCCCACACTCGATCTACAGCACCACTCCTGTTCCGCGTGATGGGTAAACTGCTACTCCCTGTGAAGACTTGGGTCCTTCATTCTCTCTCTCAAATACTCACTGGAAGCACAAGTGCTGCTATTACAAAATAGTTCTTGAATTAGTAATCATAGGGACAGCAAGAACAGTCACAGAAACAGCTGCAATTACCGTTCACAGACGGCCTGCTGTATGTCAGGTGCTATTGAAGCTCAGACTCTGCTCATCTTCAGGACGAGGATGCTGGAGCTCCCACCAGCAAAAGGTACCTAGATGGGATGGAGCAGGGCAACAGCTCCAACCCCCTCTGTCTAGGCTGAGCTGCAGCCACCAGGCCATGCCAGCAACCCTGGTGGCTGGCTGCTCTCCTGGGCCTGCCCAGAGCCTGCAGAGCTTGTACAGCTGCTATGGTGCCCCCTTGCCAGCCACTGATCTGAATATGCAGCAGCCTCCTGCGGGCCCAGGCCGGGCATGAAGGGCCCTGGGCTGTACACAGTCCTGTCTTTGGGGCCCTGCTTAGTTCCCAGTCCTCTCTATTATGTACCTGGGCCACCCCACGGGCAATGCCCATGTCAGTATGGGGACTACAGGGTCCGGCATGTCTATGGAGATGCCACAAGCTCTCAGGAATAGGGACTGTGGCTCTGTTCTTCCAACACCTCTCCCTACCTCCTGCCCCTTGTTCCAAGGACACAGAGCAGCAGATGGGCTATTTGATTCCCCGCCCCCTTACCCTTATAAGGCATCCGTTCAAGCAGGAGATTCCGAGGAGTCCCCAGCTTCAACCTGCACTGCCCAGTGGCTTTGCCCTGCCTGAGAGCCCCAGGGACCTCTAGGCCTCACTCAGTGGCAGTCAGGAGGCCTCATCCTCCAGGACCTATACCCCATTCCAGAGCTGCACAGGTCAACTGGCTGCCCCTAAGAAACCCACACTCCCAAAACACCTTTCTCTGCTAGACCCTTTACAAGCATCGGTCACCCTTGTCACTTTCTACCCAGGAACTGTGCCAGGCTCGGACACTGCTTCCCCATGGAGCCCTGGGGCAGGATTTGCCACTATGTCTCGAGTGTAACCTGCAACACGAAACACCAAGAACAGCTGCAAGGTCTCACCATCACCACATCTCCGGCCCACATTCCAGGACCATCTGGGGAATGAACCAGAGAATCCAGAGGCAGCCAGGCCACCTCAGACATCCTGCATCCACTCAGACACCAGACTCGACTGCATTACTCTCAAAATGCTCCCGAGATCAGAGGCGGTGAGACCTGGCCACAGACATAAAATAAATTATCTGTTCCCCTCCCCCACACCAATGATAAATGGTTCTATTAGCAATCCAGATTGTTAAACCCCGATAGAGCAGAATGCAGGGAACTGGGGCCCATCCATTCTCCCTCCAGTGCATACTGAGTTGTAAATAGGTTATTTTGTGTGTAAATAACACATTAAAACACAGCATTAGCTGTGTCTTTTGATAGGGTGGAAATTGTTCCAAATAAATAATTCCGGACAGGAATGTAAAATAAGCCAGATTTAATGGTGCATGCCTGGTGCGGCCGTGTTAAACATGACTAAAATGATAAACCCCAGAATATACTAATAGTAAACTATGCACTGACATCAAAGTAATGAGGCTATATTTTTACCAAGCTTTAGAAATGCTGAAATTAGTTTTGACAGACCCAAATGTCAGAAAAATTTTTTTAGCATAAACACCGTCAATTTGGGAAGTTGAGGTTTGCAGGGTGCGGTTGGGGATGGGGGACAGCTGTGTCCCCTCAGATGGGAAGTTCCAGGGGACTCAGTTTCTAGGCCTGGTAATGTCGTCAGGTGATCATCTTCCCTTCGTGTGCCTGGACCTCGTTTTCTACATCTACAAAGAGAATGGATTTGGATAATTTGAGCTCCAAAGCTGCTTCTGGTCCAGTTAACTGGAAATGGCCTCAAAATTCTCGCTACCTCTGCATTCATTTAACATCCACAGCGAACCATGAGAAAAGACAGTGTCTGCCAGGTGCGACCAAAGCCCAGAGACCGCACAGGAGCAGGGACCCCCAGCACTGTCCTCTGAGATCTTTACTCCAGGCAGGCAAAGATCACCCACTCAAGGCCACCAGCCAGAAAACAGATTGCCAAGTGACCAGCAAGGTGTTTGCAGCTCCTGCTAACAAAGAAGCAACCAGGCAGGGCTCTGAGCCTCACAGTGTGCAGACAGGGCCTGAGTCAGGCACGGATACTCTGGATCGCCACAGGCTAGGGCAGTGTTACAGCACCGCAGCTGGCTCGAGGCCAGGGCGGCCAGAGGAAAGCTCAGACACATGTCATGCCGACACAGGCACATGTGACCCAGGCACTCTGCTACTTGCCCTATAAACCTGGGCCCCCCTAATCACAGCAGCCAGAACCTGTCACTTTATAGCTGACCCCCTTATCTGCCATTTCATTTTACCTAGTTCCAGTTACTTGTCAAGGTCCAAAAACATTACATGGAAAATTTCAGAAACATACATCATAGGTTTTAATCACCTGTCATTTTGAGCAGTGTGAAAAAAACCTCCCAACATCTTATGCTACACCACTCGGTTCCATCCAGGATGTAAATCATCCCTTTGTCCTATGTATCCGTACTGTTTATGTTACCCTCCCACTTCACAGCTGTCTTGATTATCATGTGGCTATCGCAGTATTGCAGCACTTATATTCCAGAAATATTCATTGTATTTAATCATGGCCCCAAAGTGCAAGTGTGGTGATTGGACAATTTGGATATGCCAAAGAGAAGTCATACTGCTTCCCTTGAGTGAAAAGGTGAACATAGAAGGTATTTTCAATGAACAAGAAAAAGACAACATTCTTGTAACTTCTATTAGGCTAGTGTTATAATTGTTCTATTTTATTATGACTTATGGCAGTTAATCTCTTACTGTGCCTAATTTAAAAATTAAACTTATCATTGGTATGTTTTTATGTATAGGATTATACAGGATGATTTATATACGATCTGGGACTATCCATGGTTTCAGGCTCAGACCGAATGACCCCAATCCAGGCTCTTCCTAATCTGGGGTTCTGGTGGGAACATCACGTCTCCACCCCCATCACCCAGGCACCTCCATGCTCCCACACACCCTGGAACCCCCAGTAGAACTGGGTGGCCCACTCTCTCACACTGCCTGGGCAAGCCAGGCTGTCACACAGAACTGAACTCCACTCTCTGATCAGTGTCTAATGGGAAATGGCTGTTCTGTATGGCCAGGTCATAAAACAAGCTTTGAAGCAGTATCAACAGCAATCCTGAAATCACTTAAATAAGAATAATTGCCCACTTAGTCACACCTGAGTGCATCTCCAGGCCCCAGGCAAAAGAGACTGGTCCTGGCAGAGAGATTCAGATGAGCAGGAGAGGCTGGCCCCCACAGCAAGTACCCTGGCATGCAGAGTCTGGCAGTTGGGGGACAGGAGCAGGTCGCCCAAAATGACCTGCATGGCCAGGGAACCTCAGGCTAGCAGGGGCAGCTGCCCACAGCAGTCCACTGGGCACGCGCCTGGCATGACAGCATCAGGCCCACTCAGCAGCCGAAGGAGGATGTCTGCTATGCTGTGGGATGGTGGTGAGAAACGATGCCCTGCCCATGTGGACTTCCTGGAGGGCAAGCGGAGGGTACAGAAACAGACGAAGGGCCAAAGACACCAGAGACTCTGAGGCAGGTATCAAGGAAAGGGTATCAGCCAGATTGGGAGGTAAGGTAAGGTGGATAGGGAAGGGGATTTTCCAGCTTTGGGCAACTGAGCAAAAGTACTGGGTCACTTTAATATTTATTCTGGCTTGCACAACACTCCAATACAGACACAGATGCCTAGTCACAAAATCAAACTGTAGCTCAAAGAAGCTTCCTGGAAAGCCAAGCGGACAAGATGCAGGAGTTGGCAGTGTGACCAGGTAGCAAGAGGTCCCTGCAGCATCGCAGCACTATTGTCAGTCATTCAGCAAGTGACCTAGGTGTACTGGTCTGGTCCCAGCCCTGCTAACAAGTAATCCATCCACCTGCAGGCTCTTTACCACTCCAGCGAATCTAGTTTGTGTCTCCCACCAACTGTACCCAGTACCTGGGCAGCCTATTAAAACCACACATGTAGGTGGCTGTGATGGTACACTGCCTATAATCCCAGCACTCCAGGAGGCAGAGGCAGGAGGATCGCCAATTCAAGCCCAGCCTGAGGCAACTCAATGATTCAGCAAGACCCTGTCTCAAAATAAAACATAAAAAAGGGGTTGGGGTTATACAGTGGTACCTCAGTTCGCAAACGCTTTTGTTTGCAAACAATTTGGTTCATGAACAGATGTGTTTGGCAAAATTTTGTTTTTGTTTGCAAACCCTGCATTGGGTGACAAACACAACTGCAGCCATCTCTTCCACACGAACACAGATGTGGCCATCTTCTCTGAAATTGCAGAACAAATTAAGTTTGCGAACTGAAGTACCACTGTAGTTTATCATGAAGGGCCTGGGTGACATCAGAATACCACCCCGCCACACACAAAAAAAACCTATGCCTAGACCCAGCCCCAGTCTTGGGGTGGCCTAAGAACCTGCCCTTGGGATGACTGCCTCATGCAATTCTCAGGTTCGGCCTGCAGTGGCGCACTCCAAACTGGTCCCACCTCTGGCACACAGGGGAGACACTCAGGTTAGCACAAGGGAGCAGGTCAGGAGCCCAGGTCTGGTTTCTGACCCAGGGCTCTTGTCACTCTCAAGCAGGAGGGTACCAGAAACTAGACTTGCCACCAGTTGTCTGGTCTTGGCAAGAGTGACCACTGGAGGGGGGACCACCTACATAAGGCAGCGCCAGAAGAAGAAAACTGGTAAGAATGGCCGCAGTTAATACAGCAAGGACAACCCTGGGACCTCACTCACAGGGAGCTAACTGTGGCCATCACTTCTAACGTGCTCCGTGTACTAACTAGTAATGTCATGCAGCATGATGAAATAGGTACCATTATCACGTCCTCTGTACAGATGAGAAAACTGAGGCACAGATCTGTCAGGCTCAGCAGAGCTGAGACATAACCATGCAGTAAGACGGTCTGGGCTATCTCTACTACCTTACATAAGAGTGGCAGCGTTAGAAGCTCCTGTGTCACACATACGGGAGCACATTATTAATCCCCTGTGATCCCTACAAAGCAGCTCTGTGTAGCACCCCCACATTATTTATGGGAAAACTCATTCTGTCTCGTGCAGCCAGCACAAATGGTTCTCCAGCTTAAGAGTGTGTCAGGGCTGGGGTGCAGCTGAGTGGAAGAGTACTGTCCTAGCATGCACGCAGCCCTGGGTTCCACCCCACAGCACCACAAAAATAAGAAAAAGGGGGGGGTGCATAAGAACCACTCAGAAGGTTTCTTGCAATGTGGTTACTGTGCCCCATTCCCACAGGCTCAGATTCAGCAAGTATGTGGTGGGGCCTGAGAAGTAGCGTTTCTAAGGGTGTTAGCTCAGGGACAGAATCCACCTTAGCATGCACAAGGCCCTGATGAATCAGAACCCTCGGAAATGCTACTGACTGTGTTTGCTTTTATTATTAATTTGCCAGGTGTCCTACCCAGCACCAAAAAATAAAGAGAATTAGAATTTTGAACAATTCTCAGGGGCTGTGGCCACTACTGCTGCTGGGGGAGGACCACACGGGATGCACAACAGGCCCAGCCTGTGGGAGATCAGCAAAACTCCTGAGACCAACACCCAGCTCTGTGCCTCACAGTTCCAGTCTCTGCAGTTGTCCCCAAAGCTTAGAATAGGTAGGTTCTTAGTTCTCTGCTGAGGCACACAGAGAGTTTCAGAAATACTTTTTGGAAAGAAAACTCATGATGGAGGAGGAAAATACAACAGCATTTGGACAGTTTCATTGTAAAGCAATGAGAAATATCTGAATCAAATTGCCTTTAAAATTAGATCATTTTAAAAATTAGGTGGGGGGACCTCTGGGCCCAAATGTGTTTTTAAAGATTTATGGCCTCCAAAGCATTAAAAGAGGGTAGGAAAGAAGCACCCGCACACTTCTGCTACCCTCAGGAGCTGCTTCCAGTCAGGTGATTAAGGACCAATAACACAGTGGCACTGCTTTTCCCTGCAGCCGCCTCGTGCTGCTCCACCCTGCTCTGTAAAAGTGTTTCTGCTGCATGCTTTGGCTCAGGAAGGTGGAGATTCTCACCCCTGACCCCAACAGGTCCAGCCTTGTGGTCTCCTGAGTAAGCTTAAGCTACAGAGGCCTTTCAAGCCAGGGGTCTTGACAAATACCTCATGGCCTCACACCCCTGGAGAATTTGCTGTCCAGAAGAGAGCAAGAGCTGCCAGATGAGGAAACTGCACGGTGACACAAGGGAGACTTTTCCACGGCTGACACTCCAGAGCACAGTAGGGCTGCACCCAAATTAGGGTTCCAAACAATCTAAAGATCTAAAAGCAAAAAAAGGGGTGGGAGTGTAGTTCAGTGGTAGGGCACTTGCCTAGCAGGCACCAGGCTCTGAGTTCCATTCCCAGCATCATAAAAAAATTTTAATTAATAAAACAAATACAGTCAGCCCTCCATTTTTAAGAGTTCTGTATCATCAGATTTAACAAACTGCAGATGGAAAGTATCTAAAGGAGAATGGGAAAATGCACATAAACGTTTTTGTTATCACTTTCTTTAACAACTCAGTATTAACAAATAGTTTCATAGCATTTAAATTGTATTAGATATGATAAGTAATCTAAAGATGATTTAAAGTATATGGAAGAATGTGCATAGTTATGTACAAGTATTATGCCACTTTATCTAAGAGACTCAAGCTTTAAGATTTTTGTATCCTCGAGAACCCTGAAAGTCTTGGCCCTCGCCGTGTAGGAAGCAGGAGCCCCACAGCCGGGCTCAGTTCTCTGCTGAAGCAGCTGGTGGCCTTGGGCAAGTCCCATTCCCCCTGAGCTACAAAAACAGTTGCCGTTGAAGGGGTGATTTTGCCTGCTCAGGAGTCGGAGGCCCTGACTGGCTTTCCAAGCTTCACCACTGGGATGCCTGCCTCCCAGCCCAGCAGAACTCGTCACCAGCTTCACCCCGCTCTGTTCAATTCATATTAGAACATAAGCACATCACCACTTGCATTATAAAGTCTATGAAGTCTTGGTAGTTTCAGTGATACCTAACATCGCGTTTCGGATGTTCTACAGACTTTGATTCCTCAATACCCCTACCCTGAATAGTCACACTAGTTCCAGCACCAACAACTGGTGACAGCTAGGGGAGGGGAAGTTGGTCAGCCCAGAACACAGGGTATCTCCACTGCACTAACCACCCCCAACCTTGTGCAGCCACCCTGTGCCACCCACTGTCCATGCCTGGCCATGTGCCCACTCCTCCGGGCCAATCAAGCACTGCCAGCTCCCTCCTGGCCCCTACTCTGTGCTGAATCCACTCTTTCTCCTGCACCACTAGGTTCACAAGAAACCTTTGGTGCCCATCCTGCTAGGTCCACCACCAAATGCTGACAGCAAAGCCAAGCACAAGGGTGTCCCCATGATCAAGGGGGACCCCCACTGGCCCCTGCCGCCACCTGGCACCTGCTCCAATACATTCATTCACCTCACCTTTGTCAGGATGTGCTCTGCAGAGTGGGCCCATGTCAGAGGCCAGGCGGTGCTTTCAAGTGTGCTGAGGCCACCAATAGCCCACAGCACCTCCACTACCTCCAGTGAGATTTAAGGAAGATCAAGGCCCCAGTAGCTTAGAGGCCATGAATAATATCCATCAAATCCCCTCACAACGCCGAGCATGAAATCTGGAGCCCAAACATGTGCCAGGGCTGTACCACTGGGCCTCCCTGCCCCACCCCTGAGTGAAGCCAAAAAGTCCACCAATGTAGGGGACCCACTCCACGGTGCCTGCTTTGCTCCAAATGCAAATAGCAGCTCTTTTCAGACTCCAGGATGGTCCTCCCCAGGCAAGCCACCCAAAAGGGTGCAGACAGCAAGATGGAGATGACACTCTGGGTCCCTGTGACTTTCCCTAGCACATGCATCTGGCCCAAGGACTGCAGCCCACTTGTCCATGTGGGTCATGTCCACTGTGTGCTGGACACCACCAGCAAAGCTTCACTAGTCAGGGACCAAGAGGACAGTGGACCTGCAAAGGTAGACAGGGAGGGCACCCTGGGGCAGGCAGCATGGGAGAAGTACATGCCTCTCTCTGGAGCTGCAGTGTTCTAAGCTGTGGGGCCCACTACCGAGAACTCAAGCACACCTTTCTACCCCAGTAGTGACAACCAGGTCTCATCATGCTCCCAGGGATGACTCACTTGCATCCTAATTCCTAATGACTGCCTTAGTCTGTCCTCTGCTATCACAATGGCACTGCATGCTTGGAAGCAGAAGGCCAGAGATACACAAAGACCCTGCTCCTGAGAGCTCACTGGGCCTCCAACAATCAGGCAGAGACAAATGAGGTGTCACCATAGACCAGACAGGCCTTGACCCTGGGACCCAGGGCAAAACCAACTGCAGGGCCAGTCCTCCACTGGACCACACCCAGTCTCCACTCCCTGCGCCCTGTGTGGGTATACTGTCTCAGTCTTGGCTCCTCCCACACCGTGCAGTTCTGCCTCCACCCTCCCACATTCCCAATGCAGCCCCTCCTTGCCGATGCCAGGCTAGGAGAGTGCCATCCAGGGGGAACCAGAGTCTCAGATGCTCACCTCCCAGGGGACCCAAACGTTGCCCTTGGATCTCCTTCTCCTGACCGGGGCCAACTTCCATATAATGATCTCTAACTTAGAATCGTAGGGAAAATAAAAATAAACAGAGTAACAAGGACCCAGAAGTCTTCAAATCCACACTTCGAAACACAACTCCTACGCCCTCAGAGGACCTTTCCATTTCCCTGGGCTCCCTGTACCCTTTGTGGCCCATAGGCTCAGTGCCAGGGACAAATACACAAGCTCAGCCCCCTCTGCAGCGGTGAGCGGGAGCACACTCTTTAACAAGCTCCCACAATTGTGCATGCATCAAAGTGAGCGAAGGCCTGTTTTCTTGCTTCCACGCTCTGAGCTGTGTTCCCGGCGGCAAAGGCAACAGGGCATGACTAAATGCGCTTGAATAAAAGAGCAAAGAAAAGAAATCTCAGTCTCTCCACTCCTCAGAGACAGAAATAGTTCTGTGGCCTCCAGATGGACTGCTCAGTCACAAGGGGAGGTCTCGCCTTCCCGCCAAACTTTCCCAATGGGACGCTGGCACGAGCCAGTGGAAACCAGAGAGTATTTCTCTTTGGGGCAGTAAAATGAGAGGCTGTGGCTCGTGGAGTCCCTTCTGTTATAATTAAAGTTGGCCAGAAATTCACCTAAGATACTAAATTCCATACCTGACCCTCTAATTACAGCTAGAAGGCATCAGGAGACAATTACTTTCCAAAATAGTCCTCCACAGGCAAGAGGCGAGAAGCTGTCGGGCACATCTCAGAAGTGCCTGCTGGCTGAGTGCGCAGGGCGACACCAGCAGCTTCTCCTCCCTTCCCTTCCTTGTGCGCAGGCCCCACCCACCAGAATCTGAGATGCCTCAGTCCTCAGCTTTAGGGGTGGCCAGGCCTTCAAGGAAACCTGCAGGTGACTGTCACTGGCGAGGGATTCCCAGGAACAGGGGCACCCTGCTTGTTGCCCCCATAAACCCAGCATGTGTCCCTGATGACGGGCTCCCAACCACCCTCATTAAATCCTAACGGGCTAATGAAAAACACCCCTGCTGCTCGCCAAGCGTGCAAAACAGAAAGTACCTCCTTGGGCAGCCACAGCCGCCGCCGCGGCAGCCACGGCGAGGGGACAGGACTTTTTACCCGGGTCAGGGAAAGCACTGCCCTCCAGGATCCCGCTTTTGACTTCTTTCTTCTCCGATGCAGTGGCTGGGGCAGACGTCTCCATCCTCAGCAGCTCATAGTCCTGGGTGGCAACCCTGAAGGAGATGACAAAGACATTCACCAACACTGCACCCCAACCAGCAGGCAAGCACTGACCCAGATTCCTGCTGCCACTCACTTCTGCAGCCACCAACTTCCTTCTCACTCTTATAATTGGGAAGGAGTGCTTAATTACTTTTGAGAATTATTCATCCTGAGACTCATCTGGTCTGCCAAACAACCACATGGACAACAGCAGAACACTTCTGTTGTCTTTTTACCCAGATTTTGAAAAATCTAAGCAATAAGTTCCTGCTGATGTGAGTGATCAGAACTACATGAGAAATGATATCCAAAAGAATAACTTCCAACTTAGAATCACATGGGAAATAAAAGTAAATATAATTACAACTGCCTAGAAGACTTCAAAGAAAGGTGATAGCCTTCCTGCACTTCCTTGCTCGCCAGAATCCATCCTTCATTTATTCAGTTGGAGGCTCACTCATCCATTTATTCACATTCATTCCATAAATTTGCATTGTTTATTGTCTCACTTGCTCTCAGTGTATTTTTTAAGTCCCTTTTAAGAGTCCCACATCATACCTGGTGCAAATACATGGCGTCTGAGGTCTACTTGAGCGATACATAGGACAAAAATAAATGTAGGTTTATTACATTACATTTAGTGGGAAGCAGCATAAACACTTGAGTGGCAGGTGGGGCAGGGGGACAGCACTGATCTGGGGACTGGACACACAGGGAGCCACTGAGGGTCTGCGGGCGTTCCCTGGCCAGCTGAGGGATGTAGTACTGGAGGCTTTGAATGGGGCAGTTACAAGATGTGACCCACAGTGTAAAAGCTCGCTCTTCAGCAGTGCACAAAGAACACACACTGGGGAGAGGCAGCACTCCTACTACACCGGCCACAGAGCCACACCCACAGTGGTGCAGGTGAACATGGCGTGTGGAACACAGCCCCCTGCAGAGCAGCCAGGCCTTGTGGATGGAATGTGGGTGGGGTGGGAAGTGGGGCATAAGGATTAAGGCAAAAGCACCTTGAGGGATGCAGGACACCAGCTCCAGCAGGTGCCATTCAAAGCATTTCTGTAAGGTGCCTCACCACTGTCACATCCTGCTATTTGTATCAAATACTACAGAATGGAATAGGAAAGTCAGAACTTTTCAAAGGGTGTATCCCAGATGGCTCTGTTTTGGCAGAGCATCAGGATGGTTGAATGGTGGTACCATTTACAAAAACGAAAAGAGACAGCTGGTGATATAGTTCAGTGTGACAGCACTTGCCTAGCATGTGTGAGGCCTGGGTTCAGGCTTCAGTACCACCAAAAAAAGACAAAAAAAAAAAAAAAAGGAACAGAACAGGGGAGGAACAGTTTTGGGAGCAGAAATCGGAAGCTCAGTTGAGTCACATGAAATTCAAGGTGGCTACTGAGATCTGCAGTGTAGACTGTTGAGAACACAAATCTGGATCCCAGTGGGGCATCACAGGCTAAGGAATCAGGCAGACAGCGGCCAAGATGGCCACAAGAGTGGAAAAGAAAAGTCCAGCACAGAGACATAAGACAAAGCAGCCAAGAAGAGAGAGCAGAACAGCTGGGGGTGGGGATGAAGGAAGAGAGAAAAATTACAGCAGAGTATGGGGTACCGGAAGCCAGCCCAGGAAAGACACATTCAGAGGAGGAGCCATAAGCTCCACTGCCTCAGAGACTAAGAAGGCAGGCCTGAGGCTGAGCCTTGTCAGTGCCCAGTAGTAACCAGAACCAGAGCAGGAATCACCCCAGGGTGGCCAGATTGGTGGGTAAGAACCCCCTATTAAAGGCTGGCCCAATGCCACAGCGCTGTATAGGACTGCACTTTGCAAGCACTATGGTCATACAGCTGTCTGCTGTCTCCATTTGCCAAGGCTGCACAGGGCAACTTTGCTGGGAAGCTGCATATTCATTCACTCGATTTCTTTTAAGCAATATGAGAAAAAAATAAAAAATAAAAAATAAATTTTAAAAAAGCAATATGAGGATCGAATCCAGGGCCTTATGCTAGCTAGGCAAGTACTCCAACACTGAGCCGGTCCCCACTGTCCCCCACCCCAGCAAAAAACCTTTTTTTCTTTTCTTTTTTTTTTTTTTGAGACAGAGGTTGTTAAATTGCCCACAGTGACCTTGAACTTTCAATCTGCCTGCCTCAGGCTCCCAAAAATCTGGAGTTATAGGTATGTGCCACCATACCAAGCTTCAGTAACTGACTCCTGGTTTTGTGATTCTCTATTGCCAGTAAGTTTCAAGCCTCATCCCGAGGTGGGCTGAGGACTTGCTGGGCTGGTGGGAATTATTTCCATACAACAACCTCCCTAAATGAACTGGGTTTCCTCTCCTTAGATACAGCCAGCCCCGTGGCCCTGTGACACCTCTGACACATACTGCTCCCATCTGTTATGCGTCCACCTGGCTCACTGAGCTTCTCTGTCAAGTCCAGGCTGGAACTTATACCCCTCGATCTCCCAGGCCCACCCAAGTAGGGTCCTAATCCCTTTCTAAGGGGATAAGTTAGGAACAGGAAGTCAAGTCTCTGCCTGGGGGCTTGGATCTCTCTGGACCAACCAAAACTCAGCAGTAGAGGAGAGCTACACCAGGTAACTGAATCCCAGGGTCTGGATGACCAAGAACAGCTCCAGGAAAAGGAAGGGAAGGTCCCAGGAGACCCTGATCTGACCCTCTGCAAATGCAGATGGGGGAACCTTGAGGGTCAGGTACAACAACTCAGAAACCACAGGCTGGGACATCAGAAAGGAAAAGAGTAGAGACTATGAAGACCAAAAGAAGAAAAGGAAATGGTTGTTCTGGTAGCAGCATGTTTTGGTCTGCATGTCTTCATCCCCCCCAAACCCATACATTGAACCCTAACCCGCATGGGGGTGGTGGCAGGAGGTGGGGCCTTTGGCAGGTGGTGAGGACATGAGGATTTGCCCTCACAGTGCGCTCAGTAGCCTTTAGCAGAAGTTCAATGGCGCCTTTTCATTCCTTCCACCATGTGCAGATGCACCTACAGGCTTCGTCAGTGAGGAAAGGGCCTTCGGGAGCCTCCTTCTCGGGCGGACTCCCAACCTCTCAAACAACGAGCGTGACCATGTGCCCCACCCAGGCTGCCCAGCCTCCAGGCCTCTGTTCCAGCAGGCCAGAGCTGAAGGCTCAGCAGTATCAGCTCCTGTGCCAACGTCCAGCCTGTCAAGTGGCAAAGCGGATGTTGTCCCAGGAAAAAACTGAGGCTCCCACGAGGACGTGAACTGCTCAAAGTCACTTCCCAGGGAGTGAGAAGGGACAGGTCTCCACTACAGTCCAGTGCCAAAATGCAAGCTGAGGCCTCAAGGTGTGGTCACTTCAAGAACAAGTCTATGGTGTGCGCTCAAGAAGGAAGAGAATCACTCTGGTTCCCAGGACCCAGACAGTGGCAGCGCTTGACTCTGGCCAGGGTGAGCAGCTGTGCACACAGAAGCACCTGGGCTCTGAACCCCTGGGGGCTGACCCGTAGCAGGTGCCCACCATGCCCCAGCCTCACCTTCACAGAGTGGCTGCTGCCCTCCTCTGGTCACCCCTCCCTGGAAGAAGGCAAGAGACTAAGGCAACCGTCTGTAAATCACAGGAATTAGTGAGATTAGCACAATTTCGGGTAAACATCAGGCGCCCCGAGTCCCAGGCAGCCATTTTCACTCCTACAGCTCCAGTGAGCCAGCAGCCCCGCCCCGCCCCCAGGCCACCTGGGAACTCCAGCTCGCAGACCTCAGCTAGGGGCCTGGAGCTCCGTCCCAGAACGCTTGACTCCTCCAGGGAAGCTCCCACACAAGGGCCTGGGAGCCAGAGGCTTCCCAGGAGGACGTCAACGGCTTCACTCTGCTGACAGCACTCACACATCCCGAGCACATGGCAAGCCAGACGAGTCCCCAGAGCCACTGCAGTCACACTGCTCAGGATTCTGCTGAGCCAGGAGGCCAGACTTGGGGCTGGGAGGAGCCCCCTTTCCAGTCAGACACTGCTGCATCCAGGTCATCTGCCCCCTGGATGGATGGTTAGGTTAGGAAAAGCTCTGGGAGTGTTTCTGATGCACAAGAAATGAAGGAGAAACTGAACAGAATACTCATAAGGGCACTTCCAAATAAGTTTTCCACTTAAGACAAGCTGCACAGCCTACCTGGGAAAGACATTTTTTTCACTAACTTGGACTGAAAGTTGGTTTCTCCCTTGGGCATGATATTGAGCAGCAAATCACAGTGCCTGTGAGCCTGCCATGCCATGGGTCTGTACCACAACCTGGAATATCACCTGTGCTCACGTCAACTGCCCATCTACAGTACCACTGACCTCGACGTGTCAATGAAGAAGCCTTTGACATTTTAATAGTTGCACTTAATGTAACTGGTTTGCTTCATAATCTTATGTATGTTATTCTATGCGTTTACAGCATTATTCTACAATAATAATTATACCAGGTTGCTAAGGGCCCATGGCACAGAACGGGTTAAGAACTGAGTTACAGGACTGGCTTGAAGAATAAATTAATAATCAGAGCAGAATGAGCAAATCACCCTGAAACCTGAAATCCCAGATACCTCCCACCACCTGACTGCTTTGAACTCTCCAGGCAAATGAGTCACAGGAATTAGAGTGCTGTTCCCTGGGTGAAATCAATCTCCAGAAGAAAGAGGAGACCTTTTCTCCCAGGGATCACAGTTACTGCAGCCATGGTGTTTTTACCTCCTGTCTGATCTCAGCCAGACAACAGGTGTGCCCAAAACACATGCAGGGGGACACGTGCACACATATAGGCTCACACTTACACAGCATATATTCCTGCTGCCTGTTGTGTGTGAACCATACACGGCCCTACACATGCATGTACATATGTTCACGCACAAACATGCACCCACCCAGACCACATGCATATGTATACATCACACACATCACACAGCCCCATGCATGAATAAGGTCATACATGCAAATGTGGTCACATGCACCACACATATGTGCACACACAGCCTACATATAGTCAGACACAGACATACATGCATACCACAGGTACTCAGTAGATCCAAACACACATACACATGCTAGAGCTAATAAACGCCCCCCACCTCGACAGCAGACTTATTTTTAAGATGAGACAAAATATATGAAAGGCCCCAAAACAGACAATAGGAAGCAACACAGATAGAAGCTCAGAATAATCATCCCCACTATAACCAAAAGGAGAGCAAGGACTCCTCTCTGACTGTGCCCCTGTGGCCCTGAGGACTTGTCCTACACTGAGCTACCTTGTACCTTCCCTGAGCTGAAGAATACCCAAGCATTGGTCATTTTATCTCCCAACACATCCATGCCCCATCAGGAAAATGGTCATCATTAAGGTGCCAGTGAACATGAGTCAGGTCAAGTCACGGAGGCCAGCAACATGAGAGCAAGCTCGGTTCCAACTCCCCATGCTGGAAGTACAGGGAAGCTGGGAACTGGCTCCTGTCCCATCACCCCACTCAACTCGGAAGGGAGAAGGAATGAAGAAAATGAGGGTACTATAGGACTCCACCAAGCTTGGGACACTCTGCCTCGTGGCTGACAGCAAAATAGTCTTATTTTTAGTTAGTCTGCATTCGACTGTCCCAGAGTGGCCTCTGCATACTTGAGCCAGGGCGTCCCACATCTGCTGGGTGCCTGTGGCCATGCTATAGCACCCCGCTAAGCCTTGGTTTGCAACCCTCTAACACGGAGCATCCTCGCTTCCTCTCAGAGTGGCTGAGGGGACAACCGGCCTCCTGAAACACTTATAACACACATTACAGACGCTGCCCCATGTGGGGTCTGGACTAGAGTTGGGGAATGGAGACCCTTGCAGGTGGGTGAAGTTTTCCAAGCCAAGATGGCCCTCCCACAAGGGATAAGGACACAGCTCAGACATCAGCAGGCTGAGGCGTCTGCAGGCTGCACTGCCCACAGGAACTCGGGCTGCACCTGTTTCTTCCCACCTGTCTATCACTACAGAGATCCCAGCCTGCACAGCTATGTGCAGGAGACCTGCACGACAAGAATCCCGGTAGCACAGGGGCAGCCCCAACAAGGAGTCAGGAAGATAAACTGATGTCCACCCACAGCTGTCTGTCCTTGCCCTGGCTTCTCTTTCCTCTGGCCACATTTCCCATATGGACTGACTGGTCTTCCACCTGCCTGCAAGATTCCTTCAGTCCCCCACCTCCATCCATCCTTGGGGAAAACGTGGGAGGAACCAGACCCTACGAGAGATACTTGGGATGCCGACTGGTCAGATACAGGAAGAAAGCCAGCCTCCTGTTCCATCGTTCTTCCTCCTTAACCTGGACTCCCCAGGGACAGTGAGGGAAACGCACGTCCTAGCAAGGTCCCAGGAATATGCAACCTTGACCAAGTGTGTGAGTTGCCAGAACATGGTAGCTGCTCCCTGAGGGTCCAAAGCAAACCCTGTCTCAAGAGGTCCTGGCACACGGACTCACCCAGCCTGGTGCCCACTGGGGCATGAGGATCACAATAGAGAAAGCACTTTTTAGAAGCTCTCATGGTCCACCGAGCAGGACCCTTGTTCCTGTGTGACTCAGAGGAAGAAGGGTCTCCTTCACTTGCACCATTCTTCTTTGGTGGGAGGCAGCTTCATGATCACACAGGGAACAAACAAAGCCTGAGCCAGGAGATGTCCTGCCAGCGTGTGATCTCACCACTCACTCTGTCACCCACACCAAGCCAATATCAGCATCTTCAGTTAAACAGGCCCAGAGGTTAAGTAACCTCCCCAGGGCCACACAGCCACGACATGGCAGCGCAGGTAGCCCTACACAGGTGTCTCAGATTCTCCTGTCCTACACTTTCCAACACAGTTGAATTCTCTGGATAAAAGACGCCTGCCATGTGCAAACATTACAGCGGCATCAGAAGGGAGAGCAGAGCACAGCGGCTGCTCTGTTCAAGCAGACACGTTTGCAGAGTCTATGGATATCTAAGGTAGCTCATGCTAAAAGTAGCAGAAAGATCATGCTGAGTTCAATAAGGAGGCACTACAGACTGGAGAGGTCAGACAGGGTTCTTGATGCCCTTGGATTTGCCCCTGGTTGCAAGGTGGAAACAAGAAGACTCCAGGACAAGGCATGGCATGATTGAAGGCAATGAAACACCCATGGCACATTCCAGGACAAGATAAAAAGGTAGGAGTGCATTCTCTAAGGGATGAAGACATCAGACCATCCAGGAGGAAGGGATTGCGGGGCTGTGGAGATCTCTGGAAAGGACAGGCTGGGAGAAGTCTGCTGTGCAGGCAGGATATAGATGCATCTCCTGGGTCTCCCTTCATAGTCTGGCCAGTCTCCCTACTGATCCCCTGAGCCCAGGGGCCTACAAGTAAGCGAGGAGCAAAGCCTCTGCTCCCCACATGGCCAGAAGCAGGTGCCATGCAAAACTCACCCTCCAGCGGGTGCACCTGCTTCTTTATGACTGCTTGAATTTATTTTTCCAAGTACAAAAGCTCCCTAATTTGCCTGGCCCCTGGGCTTACTGGTGTTCAGGAAAACAGCTAATTAACCCTAATTCGCAGGCTTGCTGGGCTGGGACCGGCCCCACGGGGGGCCAATGGGAAAGGCGGGCTCCTATGCCCAGCCAGCCTCATATCTGAGCAGTGGTTAGCAAGACTTTCTTCTTCCAGGAGCCACGGGTAAGACCTGCTTTGAGGCTGACGCTTGGGAAGGTAACCCAGCTTGGATTTAGTTTTTACTTGGGTTCATTCCCTGAAAACACCAGGCCAGCTCTACCTCCTCACGCTTCTCTGCCCAGATCTTCACCCTCTCTGCTCCACCAAGGACACCATGCTGTAAATCCCATGAACCCAGGTCCTTTCTACCCAGGTCCCAGATGTAGCCAACCAACCTCTGTGCTTTGGTGGAAATTTTTACACCACCCCTTGCAAAGGGTAGCACCTTCACAGGGAAGGAAGTACAGGCGCCAGGCAAAGAACACCCATGTGGTCAAGAGCCCACTTCTCCTGGGTCTGGGTTTCCTCATCTGCAAACTGAGCATGAACGGCACCTCCTTCGAGTGCCTGGCACACACAAGGCATCATCACTACAGCCTGAGCAGCAGCCCGCCAGCCCCTGGGGCAGTGAGGCTTTCTCTGGGCACGGTGCCCCCAGCAGCAGGCTCTGCTGAAGATGGGACCCTTCCTCTCTACCCACCCTCAGTGAGCTGGGTGGCAGCTTTCCTTGACATGCCCATTGTTCAGGATTCCAAACTCTTGCCATTCATCCCTTTCCTCCCCACAGAGCCCAGAAGCCCAGGGGGCTGAGATCTCTCCTTGGCACCCCCCCATCTGCAAAAGCTTGGGACATGTTCTGAGACCATGTCTGCAGGCGAACAAGGGGCCCACTGTGTGACCCGCCTGCCAGACCCAGATATTTTAACAGCTGTATTGTGTGTTTGTGAGGCACGACTCCTGAGCCCAGAGGAAAAACAAGCATGGCCTCTGGCCTGAGGAGAAAAAACAGAGTGCCCAGGGCAGGCTGCAGGCAGGGAGCAAGGCCTCTGCAGGGCTGTGGAACTGAAAGGACGACAGAACTCCCAGAACAGGCCAGCAAGAGTTGCTGGGCACCAAGCCACCTGCCAAGGCTGAAGGTGGGCAAGGAGGCAAGAACCAAGGGCTGGTGAGTTGAGAAAATTTCCAAGGTAGGCTCAGAAAATGGACAAAACAGCAGCAAGGGCTGCCAGGATGAAATTCCTCCTGCCATAGCCCCAAGGCCTCATCTTCCCAGGCTCACTGCCCCACTTCATCCTAAGCTGACCCTGTCCTCACCCCCTCATCCTCTAAACTAGCATGTCACAGGGCTTGTTGTGGTTTGTTTAAATGGCCCCCACCCCCGCCAAAGCCTCATGTGGTCATGGGAGGTGGGCCTTTCTAGGGCGGCTGAGTCTAGTGTTTGTGATTGGTTCATTGTATAGCGCTGAGATTGATGATGTGAATGCTGCACCTGCCCAGGGGCAGGGAGCTGGCATACAACTCAACGGAGGGAAGGAGGTGTGCTCTCCCCTTTTTGCCGTTTTCACTCTTGTCGCTTATAGCTGCCATGAATGGTTGCCCCTTAGCCACGCCACCCTGCCCTGGAACCAGCTGAGTATGGACTGAAACCTCCAAAAACTGTAAGCTAAATAAACTTCCTTTCCTAATTTTGGGTGTCAGGTGTTTTGTCTCAGCAATGAGAGAAACATAACCAAGACAGGGCTCGCTCTGCCTGGGAAGCTATGATCCTGGCACCCACTGGTGTCAGCTCCTCGGGCAGACACAGGCTCCCTGCTCATCTCCCGCCAGGCCAGGCCTGGGGTCCATCTCCGTGACCCGTGAAGTCAGAGCTCTCATAGCATACCTGTTCACGTTTATCTGTCCCTCCTTATGTACACCCTAAGCCAACGACTGATGACTGACTCAAGAGACCAACAGAACCCACAAATATTCTCAAGGAACTTACACCAGCCAGAATCCTTCCTTCCTCCTAACCTCCCCTCAGACCTCAGTTCTCACAAGGTGAGGGTGGCAAGCAGTTTTCAGCTTCTATGACTTCTGAGCACTCTATGGGAAAGGCTGGGTTGAGGACAGCATCAGGCTTTCTGAGGTTAAAAGAGGTGCGATAATCAACCCATAATGTCTTCCACAGGAGACACAATACTCGACTCTTAATGTCTGCTGTGGGCAGTGTTGCCAGGGCAGCAAATTAAGGAGGACTTGGGAGGGGAGTGCATTCTTTCCTTAAATCCTAACCTCCTTGAAAGCAAAGCTTTGCTATGCATAGTGCTCAGCACTGACTCAGTCTGTTTGCTGGGTACATGTTGTGCTCTAGGGAACACACTTGTCTCTCAAGATAAACAAATGAATGCTGATTACTTAAAGGGCAAGGGGCTTTTTGAACCATCACATACTCAAGATTGTATTTTCTGCTGGTGGACTGTAGATGGGGATGGTATTGGGGTCAGAGACACAGTATGGCTGGCTTGCTTAAGCCTTTTTAGGAGCATTGAGAGCCAGGCCCTCATTCAAGAGAATGAGGCATGGAAGAAGGCCAGGGGTGGGAGATGCAGACCCAGGGCAAATCTCACCTCTTCCAACACTTTTGCCCAAGGAATACCAAATCACAAAGGCTTTCCTGAGAAAGGAGCTGGACCATCCCGGGCCCCTGCTGGCTGGCACTAGTCTTTGACAGGCTACAAAGAGAGGACCTCCCTGATGCCCACCAGCTGACACGCAGGACCTGAGCCTACCCAGGACCTGAAGATTTGCTGAAACTACCCAGGACCTGAAGATAACCATGGTTGGATTCCCAAGCTTTAACCTTAAAGGAGCCATGCTTGGAGCCAAAACTTCTAGCCTCCTCCACCTGACCCCGGAGTCCAGCACCGGCAAAGACCTTCAAGGGTCACCTCATTCAGCCTGCCACCCAGGCAGCTCAATGCTACAAAAGGGCTGTCACACAGCCCTCACCTCTCACATTTACGGCACGGACAGCTGTTAACCACATCATTCCCTGTCCAGACTGGCTGTGCAATTCTGGGTAAATATCCCCCCATGTCTAGGCTCAGTGTCCCACCTGTGAGATAAGCAAGCCAGATGCCCAGAAAGCAGAATGTCATCCACAATAGGGTGAAAACAAGAATTTTGGTCTGTGGCAGGATGCAAATGAGATCCAAGCCACCTGCATTCAGAAACCAGCAATTGTGTGCTGTGTACCAACAAGCGGTACACCTCACCTGTGGTATCATGATGCAAGGCTTGGGGACGAGCAGAACAAGAGTGGAGGGCTTACAGAAGAAGCAGGGAAGCTGCTCTGCCCCTCAAGGTTCTGGGACACCCAGGCCAGTGTGTGGCCCTGGCATCTCCAGGTCTGTCTCCTGCTCTGACTTGCTGAGCCTTGGCCCTCCTTACTCCTCCCAGGCAGTGCTGGCACTAGCTCTTCTCTGTGTGTGTCTCTGCCGTGGGCGCCACCTATGCCAGGCTCTGCCCCGGGCTTTCCTTGTATTGTGCCAGCAACCAACACCAATTTCATCCTGGCAAGCGAAATACCATCTTTTTCTTGCAATGAAGTCAACAAGATGGAATTGGCTAGGATCTTCAGGCATGAAGTGGGAGGAGGGAAGCCAAGGCCAGCCTGCTAAGCTGTCCCTGCTAAGGTTTGGTCCTTCCTGCTCTGGGCTTTCCCAAGCCCCGGTTTTCCCCATGCATACCCAGGAACCCACACACCTCACCCATACCCCATTTCCAGGCTGCCATGTATCATAGCTAAGTTAGGTGTATGGGCCCTCTCGGAAGGTTAGAATTTAAGGCAATAATGCACTCCCACCCAAAAGCCATCTCTTCATTGTCTGCAGCCATGGGTGGATCAGCTCTTTGACTGTAATTCTGACATATTCCCTAGCATACAGTTGGTATTTGATAAATGGGTAGTGAGTGGGCACCATCAGTGCGACCCCTACACCACGTCCTACACAGCAGGCAGCTGTCAGAGACTGACGGAAAGCTCTAGCCTGGCTTGCTGGTCCTGGCTTACTTAGAAGGTGCCAGACAGACCTTACTGGATACAAAAAAAACCACGAACTCCCTACCTGAAATTCTATCACGCATGAGTTCCTTCTTTAAAGCTTGTTAGTTTTCAAGAATGGTCTATCAAGATGCAGTGGTATATTCCTTGGAATAAAGTCAGACTTCAAGTGGTTTTTACATATCAAAAATTCAGCTCTAAGCAAAGTGGGATACAGTACAGAGGGGCTGGAGGGAGGAGGAGGAAGACAGTAAGGTGCCAAAAACCCTGCACTGTTTTGCTGATGCCTGTCCTTGGCTCTTACTACGGCCCACACCCTCCTGATAAAAGAACAGGTCTCCATGCCTGTTCCTGCACTTCAGCATTTCTTGGCATGACACCATATGCAAAATTAAGCAGCTTTGTAGTGGCTGCGTGTTCTTTCTTCTTTCCTTTGGAAGAGACTCTCCAAGCACACTCAATCAAGTCCCTTTTGTTGGCTGGGCCTTTTGAGGGCTTCCGGACAGGAAATGAGAATAGTTTTTAAAGCCTCACGCACTCAGAGCCCTGCAGATGTGGCTCCTTGCCCTGGGGCCCAGGTGCTGAATTGGTGCCACTACCCAGCTCCAATCTGGTCTCCCAACCAGGACAGTCCTAGAAAGATGTGCAAGGGTGTCCCCCAGTGTGCGAGAGGCCAGGCACCATGTGTGACTTCCTCATACCAGAAGAGTTCTCCTGACTGGTCAGAGCCAAGAGAGGACAACAGGGTCAAGAGTCCCTTATCACAAGACTGCTTCCATAGTCCTCACTGGATGCCAGGTTCCCTGTCCCAGGGCACAGCTTGTGATTTCAAGGCTCTGTGACCTGACTGGTGGTCTGCACCTGGCAGAGGTGGTACAGGCCTCCCCTCTGCCTATCCATGACTGTGTGCATGATGACTCTATACCAGATCTTGCCACCACCACCCACTGGTAGGGACACAGCCTGCCAAGGAGCCCGCTGGGCATGGGAGCCTCATAAAAGTCTTGGAAATCATAAAAGATCCAGCAGTCAACCACTTATCCTACTCAGGCATCTCCTACAGCAGCAGTCCCCAATTAGGAGTGAATTGCTCCCCGGGGATATCTGGTAATCTCTGGGGATATTTTTTGCTAGTTTCTCAATTATGCTACTTGTAGCCAGTAGGAAGAGGTCATGGGAGCTATTAAACATCCTACAATAGCCAGTGCAGCCCCTCACGCTGGAGAATTATCCAACCAGAATGTCTGTGCTGCCAAGGTTGAAAAAGCCTGATCCAAAGTCTTCTAGACACCTTATCAACCAGGCTCTGCTCGCCAACCTCCAGGGATGAGGACCTGACCACTTCGTGATACGAAGAAGCAGGGCAGTGAGTCCTGCATCCAAAGCTTGCTTCAGCCTCTTGCTACAAACTGTGAGCAAGTGACTCAACTTCTCCTTACCTTAGTATCTTTCCATGGAAAATGAAGCTGATCATTTGATATTCCAGAATTGCCACAAATTAGGTCACAAGCACTATCTGGTACAACACCTTACACACAGAATGCATTTAAGCCTCAATACACCTGTTCAGTGGTTTTGTAGTTCCGGGACACACTGGAGAGCCCGGTTCCAGCTCCATTGACTGCTAAACCCCACTGCCTGCCATACAACTATTTGGGCCTTGGGGTGCCCAGCTGGCCTCATCACCAAGCAGAAGGAATATGCAAGATCTTCACCGCAGGGATAATTGCACTCGCAAAACCCTGGCCACAACCAACATGTCTAACAGGAGAGAGACCACCGTCACTATTTTGACATCATAGCAACCCTTTGGGACAAGATTGCAGCAATTTAAGGTGACTGTCATAAAACTCCAGGAAATACAGAAATGTTTAAGCCCACATAATAAGTGAAAATAAAACAAATCACCACAGAGAAAATGAACCACATATGTAACACAGAAACAATATACAGGAAAAAGCAAATCTTTTGTTAGGAGGACAAGATTTTGGCGGGGGGCGAGGGGGGAATGTTCTTTTAATGTAAAGTTTCTTCTGGTATTTTTTTTATTAAAGTCCTGTTTATTAATGAATATAGAGACAATAATAGAGAAATAGCAATTCTTGTCTTATTTCAGACTATGAGGGGCGGAGGAGAAATCTCAGTGTGACCTTGGCAAGTTTCAGGGAACACCCTAGGCTCAGAACAGGGAAGGGACTGCTGATGCCCACAGGACACAGGAGGAAAATCTGCCCTCACACAGCCTAGATCTGCCCTCGAAGCCCCAGCCTCTTGAGGGGAGTCACTCACGTCGCCTTGTTAGAGGACAGACCCCTGGGTCGTTATAGAAAGACGCCTGTGGCAAGGCCCAGCTCTGCCCACAGTCCTGTTCTCTCAACACACTCTCCCAACATCAGGCACTTCTGGGCCAGCTGGGGTCTCCTTCTACAGAAGGAAAACTGAGGCCTCTACCAAGGAGCAGGGCAGAGTGGAAGAGATGGCATGGGCAGATGCGATAAAGTGGCCCAGGACTGGACACACTGGGGTGGAAGGTCAGCTGGCTCCAGGCTCTAAGAGGGCTGGTGATGCCACAGTTGTGATGTCTGTGAACAGAGGTGGGACAGGTCCCTCTGCCAGCCTCCTGACACTGACACCGCATAGAAGGACAACAGAAAGCCACTAGGAGCTCCCACAGGCTCTGGGATGTGTGGGCCAGACTTGAATGCCTCCAGGCAGGGACCAAGGTCCGGAGGGCAAAGCAGGCATTGGAGGTGGAGCCAGTGTGAAGCAGTATGTCACAGAAAGCGGGTCTTTCAGAAACAAGCCGCTGTGGGGTGTCATTTGGTCTATGACAGCCTCTGATCCCACGGGCTCAGCTTCAAGTGGCTCTGGAAGAAGGAGGCCAATGTGGACGCGGGGCCTAGCTGCTGGCACTCGTCCTGGGACCTGCCTCTATCTGCTTTCAAAGTGCCTATGTGGCCAACACTTATCAGTAGTTGGGGCCCTGGGGACAGGAAGAGGCCCTAAACCTGCAGCCTGCCCTGGAAGCCCTCCTGGCAAGAGGACAGGTGGCAGGAGACGGTGTGTGCCAGTGCTGTGATGGCGCGGTGGGGGGGTGAGGGAGGATGGGGATTTCCTAGAGTTACAGATCCCTGATCCCCAGCTGCACGGCACACAGGATGAGTCAGTAAGCAGCCTGGCAGGGCCGGAGGGCGAGCTGGGGAGGCTGAGTTTGTGACGGTGACAGGAGACCTGCATGGCCAAAAAGCAGAAGAGTGCACAGGGCCCAATGGAGGTGGGGTACAGAGAACAGAATCTGCACCAAGCCAGGAGTCCGTGCTGGATTCTGAGGGTCCTGGGGGAGCCAAGGAAAAGTTTTGAGCAATGGATGATGTATCACACATGGAATTCACGTGGTGAAGCTTTACTAGAATACAAGCACTCCCTAGCATTTTGTAGACTACTGCAGCTGCCACTTAGTGCCTTAAAATCTCCTCACAGACCTCCACTAGGCCAAGCTCCTGGGCTTGTAGCTTCTAAACCCTGGAGCAGATGCTGCCCATGAGGCTGGGCTGGAGAGGAATGTCACTGTCCCTTCTCTTCAAGGAAGGGCAAGTCATCTACACTCAGGAGGCCAGAATCTCACTCCCTTTCCTCCCGGAACACGAGGAAATGGCTCACCTGAGGACTATAAGAGAGAAGAGCAGGATGCTTGCACCAAGAGAGGGCATCATCATACTGGGAGGGGACAAAGGGGACAAGCTGGCCAGACTCAGGCAGATCATGCCCCAGGCTCTGCTCTTCTGCTACTTACAAACTAGGAGACCTTGGCAGGAGGCTTAGCTTAACCTCCCCAAGCTGTGTTTTTATCTGTAGTCAACAGTGCTTCCTTCTACTCCATACAGCATCTACCACTGGGACCTGTCTCCCACCATCACCCGTCTCAGGACCTACACCAGAGTCTGCTGGAAACTCCCAGCTCCAGCTAGGGAAGAGAAGCAAACGACAGCCACCATGCCCCAAATCTTCTGGAAAATGTTCCCTGGTTCTGCCTTAAATTGTGCCTACTTTGCCTACTCAACTTCTCATTCTCTATGAAGAAAAAATCCACTGTGTGAACCCACATTCCTTCGCCATGCAGTGATATCTACGGGGCTGTAGGAGGGTGCCTGTGTTTTCTTTCCCCAACTGCCTAAATACACTCATGACACACACATACACACAGAGACATGAACACTTACACACTCCCAACCGCAGCAGCTCGGACCTGAACCCCCACACTCTCCCTTGGGAAAGGAGGGCGCAGCCTGGAGCAGTCAGTTAGTCATGGCCCAAAGAAAAGAGGGCACACAGAAAGCCTAGGGCACCAGGCAGCCTGAGTCTAACCACTGCCCTTCCCGCGTCTGCTATGAGCTCTTGGGCAAGAGTTAACTTCTTGGTGCCTCATTTTTCCCCAATAAAGAGTGGATCACATAATGAGACAGTAGAAGACACCCGAGGCCCAGACTGTCTGGGCAATCACACCAATCTTCCAGGCCATGTTGCAGGCTGCTGCACCCCAGGTCCTTCTCCATAGGGATTTTGCGGCATCTCTCCCGCCGGCACCACGGTGCTCCACTCCTGCAGCTTCCGAGATGCCACAGGGCCTAGAGCAGTCGAAAAGTACCTCCAAGAAGCCCTGACCAACTGGGTGGCTGGGGCTGGGGCTCACGGTGGATTTCTCAAGAGCAGTGGCACAGCTGGCCTTTCCCAATAGGACTCTGAGGAAACCACTCCACCCTCCTGAGCCACAGGGCCCTGGTCTGTAAAGCAGAGTGAAAACGGTGCTGAGAGGTCCACCTGTGTGCTGGAAGATGCTTCACCTGTGCCTGTGCGTATGCGTACTCAGCGCAGCAGGACGTGTGGTGCACCCCACAGTCCATCCTGGTTTCGCTGTGCACAGAAGGGGTGCAGGCCCACGTGAAGGAAACACTGTGCTCTTCCCTTTAGTTTACAGGACTCTGACAGCCAGGCCCTGAGCCACCTGGGGACTTCTGAACCCAGGTGTTCCACTTTCTCTTTTCCCCCCATCCTATCCTTCAGGCAAGGCTGGTGGATCAAATGCCCAAACCAAGTGTGGGCTGGTTCAGGTGGCCACCTCATCTAGTTCAACACAGCACTTGTACCAGCAGAACCAGGAACATATCTACAAAGCTTCTGCATCTCCAAGTCAAGCCAGCAGCTTCCCCAAGAGCAAGACATGTAGCCAGAGAGCCCGGGGCTGTGTGGCCAAGGCATCAGGCTTTCCTGCATCTCATGCATCTCATGCAGCCATGAGGCTGTGCTGTGCCCATCTGGACCTGGCCCCTGCCGGCTGGATTCCCACAGGGCAGAGGCAGACAGGTCCCAAGACACCATGCTAGTTAGGAGAATTGGGAGCTCCACTTGCCTGCCCCTCAGACACCGCAGACCCCACGAAAGCACCTGCCCCTACTGTTCACATGCCTGTCACAGAGAGCCGGGCTCAGCTCAGCCTTGCGTCACCTGCCCTGAGAACCTGGCAGGCAACCCACTTCCTCCCCTAATTACCTGCTCTGGCTGTGTGGGAGACAGCGTGGGATGCCAGGGCAAAATCAGGACCGAGAGAAGTGCATTTTGACCCACAGGAAAGGACAGACACTGTGCGGAACTAAGTGTGAGCTCTGAGCTGCCACAGAGCCCACCAGTAAGTTCACAGGTTGGCAAGGAAATGAGCGTCTCTCAGCACAAGGAAGAAGGCCAGGTGCTGGCAATGGCCATCAGCAAAGGGGCCTCCAGGCCACGAGGGAGGACCCAGAGAGGGGTGGCAGCAGCTCGGTTTACAGTAGGTGCTTCACACCTCCCTTCAAACAAAACCAAGTCCTGAGCTGTTACAACCGCGCTGAGTCACAACCATGCCACGCCAGCTACACTCTACCCACTTGATGTTCAGTGCCACCTGACAGCTGAGTCCAGCACATATCTGCCAAGCTTGGGCCTTGCCCAGTGGGAACTACCTGTGTATCCGCAAATCCCCAGCAGCTCCTGCAACCCCAGAGAAGCTCTGTCATCTCCACACTCACCTCACTGGGTTATGCACCCACTCAGAGCTTGCAAGTCCCATGTTTACACCCTAGATGCACAACCCCATTGGCCAGGCCCTGGGCAGCAGATGGTCCCTGCCACTGCCCCCCAGAGCATCTCGCAGAGAAAATGTTTGCCTATTCCCTCAAGTTGCATTCCCCGTTATTGCTTCCCCAATTTGCTACTCCCCCAAATGTGCCAGACACAAGTCTAAGGATTCAGGGGGCGCCTATGAGTCCAGAGTCCACCTCAACTCCACTCCAGTAAACAGAGATGGGCCACAGATCCAGAAGAGTACCCAGTGGGCCTATAGCCCACTCCCACACCAGGCCCAGACACAAGAATGTGTGACCCCCCTATCTCACCAAGACATGTCATCTGGACATGCTCACTCCTCCTGGCACACTCACTCACCTTCACTCACACACACTCACAACCTCACACTACACTCACACAAACACACTAACTCCCTCCTGTGCATTCATCCACCCTAGCACTCATGTTCATGCAGCTGCACACACCCATAAAGGGGCATACTCTCTTGCACTAACATTCACACTCACACACGGGTACACATGCTCATAGTCATAAACACCCACACATGCCACTGACAGCATGCCCTGGGGTACCTGGCCTCCCTCTGCTCACTGCTGGGGTGGTGGCAAGGTAGGGGCCCTCTGCAACAAGCTCCCAGCTTCAAGAGTAAGGGTCTGCAGGTGGGACACGCCCCAGTTAAAAGACACCCCGCAAGGCTCCCTGCCTCTCCTACACATGGGCCGGCCCAGCGGGAGTCCTGAACAAGCTGGATTCCCTCTGTGTTTCTACTCACCCTTCTGGCCCTCCTGGAGAGATCACCCACCAGAATTCCCCCACCCCAGCAACAGGCCTCTGTAGCCACTCTCAGCCCACAGAGGCCCTCCTAAAAGCTGAACGCGTCCAGGAGCAGTCACGCACACCCGTAATCTCTGTACTCTGGGAGGCTCATACAGGAGGATAACAAGCTGGAGCCCAGCCTGGGCAACTTAGTGTGTTAGCCAAACTCTACCTCCAAATGAAAAATAAAAAGGG
The DNA here is from genome assembly GCA_004027295.1 of Dolichotis patagonum. Classification (NCBI taxonomy): domain Eukaryota; kingdom Metazoa; phylum Chordata; class Mammalia; order Rodentia; family Caviidae; genus Dolichotis; species Dolichotis patagonum. The sequence continues at coordinate 19,140 of PVJX010003589.1, read as the reverse complement.
CTAGGAATACAGCTCACTGAGAAAGTCCTGGGTTCAATCTCCAGGATCAAAACACAGGTGGCCACTGCAAGGAGACAGAGCAGGGTAGAACAGGACTGGATCCAGAGTTACTAGTGTCTCTTACCAGCTGTATAACCCTGCCTCACTTTCCTCATCAGGAAAGTGGAAATGCAGTGACCTATATCAGAAGTGCAAACGTGTTGCTCAGCATCAAAACTCAGCATCCAGAAAGTGCTCAGTGCCACCACAACCACCTCCCCGCCCTCACCCCTCACCTGCTCAGAAACCCCGTGGCAGCACCTGGAAGCACAGCTACCTGCTCGGTGAGCTTGCTGGGCCCTGTCTCACTGAGCTGCCCTCCCAGCCCACAGCAGAGCGAGCCGAGGCCAGCAACAGCACCTGCCTGGCCAAGAACGGTAAAGGAGACTCAGGCCAGGGCACAGGACTCGGAGAGCGGAGTCCGGGGCAGGGTCAGGCCTGGTGCCACGGCCTGGAATGTCTCTGTCACACAGCATGTGCCAGCACCGCACGTGTTCTGCCTGACCTCGCACCTCCCCGAGGGAGGGCCAGCTCCTTCCACCTTATCGGCGAGGAGGCGGGGGCAACCCGCCCAAGCGCACACTTGAAAGGCCACAGGTTACTCCGAATCTTGGTCTCTCCACTCCTTTGCTCTCCTACAGGTTAGGAAGGGTGGGATGACTGGGGATTAAACCAAGAGCTTCACACTGAGCCACATCTCAGCCCATTTTTATTTATTTTTTGAATTTGAGACAGGGTCTTGTTAAGAAGCTAAGTTGACCAGGGTCAGCTCAAACTTGTGATCCTCCTGTCTCAGCCTCCCAGAGTGTTGAGATGACTGGTGTGTGCACAGCTCCAATTTTTAACTAAAAAGGACGCTATCCACCTAAACAGACCAGGGGCCCCTGGCTGCTCCTGGACAGAATCCCAGTGGGAATCCCTCGGAGAGCTCCACAGGGACCACAGTTCCTCTGTGTCAAGATAGACATGAGCGGGCTCCTCTCCACGCTGCGAGCTGCATGCTGCCCAAGAGCAGGGCAGGACCGCACCAAACCACAACCGACTCTCTGCGTGGATCCTACTGAGCAGCACCAGAAGTAAGCTTGTCTGAAGAAAACAGGCGTCACGGAGCATAATTATTAAATGTTGTCATTTCGGAAGAAAATTAATTAGCAATAGCAGTAGCTGTCTTGTGTCTGCTTAAGCAGCGTGCATCTCAATTAAAATTTAATTGCCATAGCTTCAATCACAGCAGGTTAAACGGTTTGAAATGCCGAGCGGGCTCGTATTTCCACAAAGCTTAAATTAGTGTGGAGTACAGGAGCTGTCACGGAGAGGGAGGTGGCAAGCAGGGGAGCAAGGAGACAGAGAGGTCCCGATGTACCCATGTCTTGGTCTGCTGGCTCGGGCAAGGGGCAGGGGTCCCATACAGGCACAGAGCTGTGAAGCCTGCCGTGAGTCCCATGCAAAGTTGTCCTGTGGACAACAGGCCACAGAAATGGAATAGGGTCTGGGGAACACATGCTTCTAGGGGCCTGTGACGACAGGGATGGTGAGCATGGTGACGCACAGGGACCCACGCCGTGTCCAAACAGGTGGCCACGCACTGCTCTGCTTCTGTAGGAGAATGTGCTACGCTCTCAAAGGAGTTGGGGAAGGGAGTCTTATTTCAAATTTCCTGAGTTGTAAAAGAGTGTGAACCTTCAGGTCAATAGTTATCAGTTTTGATCTTTAATTTGGGAAGGGGTCATCTTAGAAAACAGGCCAATGGCTGCTGGGGGAGGAGGAGTGACTGCTAAGGAGTACAAAGTTGTTTGGGGGGTAATGAAACTGTTCTAAAATTAGATGTTTGATAGTTACACCACTTTGTGACTACTTAAAAACTAGTGTTCTGTATGCTTTCAAAGGAAGGATTCTGTGGTGTGTGTATTATCTCTCAATAAAACAGTTATTTACATGAGAAGAAAGAAAGCAAGTGTTGGGCAGGGGATGTAGCTCAGTTTTATTATGCGCATGGTCTTAGGTTCAGGCCCCAGCATGGTAGAGGTGGGGGGTAGGCAGGAAGGAGAGACGGAGACTTAACAATGCTGCCAGCAGCTGCTGGATTTGTTACAGAAGTTTCTTCAGCTCCCACCTTTCAGCTATGTGCTAAGTCAGGATGGACAGACCAGGACATCCAGTGATCAATCAGCCTGCTTCTAAAGCATCAGGTCATTTCAGGGAGGCTGCTCCATAAAGGAAATCCTTTATGGTCCTCCAGCACCATCCAAGGTTATGTCTCCCTCCCTGCAGGTGCCCCTGGCAGGGCAGAGTTAGTCTTTCAACCCCCATGGAGTCCCTAGACCATCCCACTTTCAGCACAGGCTCAATGGGCATGCACATGCAGTTTGCTGACCTCGACATTCTCCCCACTCCACAGCCAACAGGGAGCCACCCCAAGGCAGGCACTGAGTTGCAGCTGTACAAGGCACAGGTGACTCCCAGGGGATGCACAACAGGTGAGCAGAACTGATCATCTCTCTAACACCAGCCAGCGCACAGCTGGCACAGCATCCAGAGGTCTGCTGGAGTGTAGGCTGAGCGGCCTCAAAGGAACCTACAGGCTTCCCAGCCACATGCAGAACTCTGCCCAGGCTGCCAGAGCTGTCGCCAGCAGGTGACAGGATGCCACCTATCATGGCAGGGTTATTTGTGCTGCAAGGCTATCTTTCCTCCTTCCACATTTATAGTTTCTTTAACTTTCCAATTTACCACCTTAAGCATGAATTGTTTGCTTGTAATTATTAACACTACACTGCAAAATGTCAGTCCATAGTAGAAGGTATTAGACTCAGTCTTCTACCCCAGTAATCGCCAAGCATCAGGTGCACACCTTCCTACAGCTCAGCCTGGAAGTGGCCAGCAGGCCGTTCCTGGGGACGCAACACTGTTTCTAGTAAAACATGTACACTCTCATCTACAAACTGGTCCCTGGGTGCTAAGCCAAAGGCCAGCCCCTGCGGATGGCAAAAAGACTTTATTCTGTACCCTAAGGAGGTGTGGCCACATGGAAACAAAAACCAAGGAGACCCATGAGTTGCAGAAGAGGATGCTGAGTGTCAAGGGTAAGGGGAGGCTCCCTAGAGAAAGGATGCCTTGAGTATCCTGTCCTAAGGTTGGCATGGGATAAAAAATGCCAACCACCCCCATCCCAATCGTGGCAGACATTACTAATTGATCACAGCACTTTTCCCCAGCAGCCCTTGGGGTCCCTCTCGACAGCCTCTATCCATCAGACTACCCAAGTACAGTGACAAAACCCTCCCCGTCACCCTTCATCTGCGTGGGGGCAATAGCAAGTCTAAATTAGGAGTCACATGACAGAGTATTAGACAGAAATCCCTTGGAAGTGAGGGTGACTTGGCAGCACAGAAGTCCATGTACTGGGCATAGAAAGTACGAGAATGCAGTCTGCAAGAGCCATGCGAGCTACCACCAAAGACATGAGGTGACAAAGAGAAAAGGGAGCAGGGCCGCACACCCATTTGGAGGCCAGTGTCCACTCTTCCCATCACCTTGTGGGGTATTTGTTCAGTAAGCCCAAGCCCTCTTGGGGAAGGAAGAAGACAGCCATTTGCTGAGTAGCTGAATGCCCCTGGTCACAGCACCACTCCCCAGCCCTGCACCAGGTGGTCCATGTGGGAATGGGCAGAAGGGCCCCAAGACAACTCTGGTCCCCTGCCCAAAGATTCAGCCTCCCACCTGGAACAGCGTGCCAAGCCACACTAAATGCTCCTCCAGACCATGGGGCTTCCAACAGCACAGGTACTGTCTTCAGAGAAGCCTACAACGCCGAGAAAGGGAAAGGCTCTGACAGACCTCTTAGGATCTCAGGACTCTGAGAAGGAAGGAAGGACACTTGGCAACCAGCCAGCCACACTAGCAAAGAATCCAGCAAAGCGCTACATTAAAGCCCCCACTGCCTGCCAATGGTCACGCACAAAGGCACAGCCTGATGTTAGCCCTGAGCTGCAGCCAGCACCCTCTGCTTCATCCTGCCTTCTCCTTGGGGAGCACATGGAGAGGCCTGACAGCTTACAGACCATGGGTGGCACCCAGGGCAGGATCAAACAGCTGCCTTTTCATGTGGAGGGGCCTTCCAGTTCTCATTTGCTGCCATAAAGATCAGGCGAAAGAAGGATTCCTGATGGTCTGGGCTGGAGCACACAGGGGAAAGATAGGTGTCATGACCAGGTGCTACGCTTGAAAGAGTTAATTTAGGCAGGAGGTGGAAGCCTCGGGTGCAGACAGGAATTGTGCGCAAGAGCCCCTTCCAGAGAGTCTGAGCAGCTCAAAGGTAGATGAGGTCAGTGCCGATGGCTATACCCCAACAATGACAATAATTACTACACTTACAGGGTGCTCACTAGGCATCTGGCATTGGTGACATTTAGCTTCATCTCTGTGGGCTGAGTCCCACCTCCGGATAAGGAAACCGAGACTCACTACCTTCCTCACAAGCAGAAAAAGGCCAGGCCAGAATTCTCAGCAGGCCTTGCCTAGTGTGGCTGTCAGCCCAAATCAGCTGCCCATCAAGAAACAGTCAGTGTTTGGTCATTTGCCAGTGCCACCACCCCAAATCCCAGATATGGAGTACCTTTCCTGGTATCAGTTACGCAGTAACAGCTCCCAAGTGCCTTGACTCACACTGGGCCTGATGTGGAAGACACGAAGGCGGGGACTGCCCTAGCCCTCCGTATGGTCCTGGTCCACTGAGAGGCTGGACAAGCTAACCATCATGGAGGCTGCAGCTGTGCCCTGAGCGAGTAGACAGGGCAGAGGAGGCATTCAATCAAGAGGCTGTGCTAGGCGAGGCCCAGAGAAGAGGCTGTGAGTGGGAAAGGCAGAGGCAGGAGGAACCAGCCACCGCAGAGTGCAGAGGATGCATTTGGAGCGGGAGGAGGGCTGAGAGCCTGGAAGCTGTGGGGCAGGGGCCTCATATGTGGCCACCAAGATACAGGACCCAAGGGAGCTCCAAACTGCGTTCTCTGGGATTTGAGTTCCTGAACACAGATTGTGTGGTGCCTGAAATTGGAAAACCAGCGGCAAGGACTGGGGATATGAGCAGTCAGTGTGATCCAGGCAGCACTCTCCACAGCCAGGACCGTGCAGCCACATGACCTCCTAGAGGCTGAGCCCGTGTGTGAACATGGAATATTTGTGCACTGGAACATCCACACACTTGAAACTCATGAAAAAAATATCCACATGTTCCCAACAAGCTTTCAAAAGGAGCACTTGCTACAAACACATGCATAACCAGAAATGCACTTACACACAGATGCACACACAAGCACACACAGGCAGAACACAAACACACTCCTGCAGTCAAAGATTCACACAATCTGCTTCCCACGGGGTCTCACCTGCCTTAACAGTAGCAGTAGGACCTAGTATCAAAACACTTACTTCCTGAGTGGGCAAGAGTGAGCTCCCAACATTTGAGAGAGTGAGCCAGTCTCTGGGGCCTGGAGAAGTCTTTGTGCAGAGACAGTTTCCAGGAGAAGGGGCAAAATGCTCAGGCCCTGAGGTTCAGAGGAAGCCTCCAGACTGCAAGCACCTAAGGAGTCCAGGAATCTTCTACCCTGAAGTAAAAAGGGCCCACTGGTCTTGGGTGGCCCTGGCTACCTACCATGGGCTGTGAGTTTAGAAGAAAGCGAGAGGTCTACTTGCTTCAGTCCATTTTGCAGAGGAAGCCCCTAGGGTCAGTGAACATCAATCCACTTCCTCACCACCTGCTGCAGATGCGGGTGTCAAGCTCCACCTTCGAGTCCCACACGGAAGACTCCAAAGTCAGAATGGATGGGACAGGGTTGAGGTGCAACCCAGCAATAGAGTACAATGCCTAGCACACACAAGGTAGTGAGATCCAACAAAACACACACACACACACACACACACACACACACACACACACACACGAGTGTGCCTCTGAGAATGGGCAGTGGACTCGAGGAAAACAGGGAGCTACTTCCTGTCATGAACAGTCACACTGCTGGATCATTTCTGAATGAAGATCCTAATTCCACTTCTCATCACTGAGAAGCCATGGGAATGCAGCCTAGCCAGCCTGGGAGAAGCCCTCCAGTGTCCCAGCTGAATGAATGAGCAGACAAAAGAATGGGGGTGTCTGCTCAATCCCTCAGGAATGTTAGCATCTGCCAAATGTCCCTGGTCCACCTTTCCTGGCAGCCAGGGTCCTCAGGGCCAGGCCTCTCCTATTTTGGGGCCGCTGCTGCCTGCCAGGTGAGGCACAGCACTGTGCAGGGGAGGCATCTCCACACAGCAGGCAGACCTAGAGCCTGGCGTCGTGGGAGCATGGGCCCATAGGCTGCACAGGCCCGGGCAGGTGCTTGGGGCCCTTGCAAGGCATGAGCTCATCCTGCCCCAGGCAATAGGGGAGGAGGAGCTAGGAGACCAGCCCACTCTCCACACCCACTTTCCAGCAGGGATGGCAGGGCTCCTGGCATTTCTTCACAGTTCCTGGGCAGCAGCTGACACTCATAGAACCCTCTATCAGACATTGTCCAACTGGCTGCTGTCATCTCAACTCCATGGCAACCCTGCCTGTCAAGACCAAGGACCTCCATTGCATAGGTAATGCAAACCAAGGATCCATGGGAGGCAGAGGCCTCAGGGCACTCAGCTAAGGGCTCTAGGTTAGCCTGACTCCAAAGGTGGTGGAAAACGGCCCCTCGTCACCATCAAGTCACAGGCAAAGACCTTGAGTTTAGTGCAGCAACTCAGACGCAGGTCTTGCTGTCTCTACCTCCAGCAATCTGCAGGCTTCACGACAGAGGCAACACATCCTCTGACCTGCAGAACACCTGCAGCTAAGCAGGCCCAACAACAGCACTCCCCACGAGAGTCCTGCAAACAGACTGCAGGGCCAGGAATTCCTCCTCTGATGCCCCTTCACCTCTCTACCTTGGTCTCTCCCTCTGCGGGATGGGAATGAACCTGCTGATGAAATAATACACACCTGGCTGTGCTGGGCACAGAGCCTGGCAGAACTGCTGCTTGGTATAGGAGTACCCGTGATCATCAGTGTTCACAGCAGTACAGTTACGCCACGTGATAGATGCCACAGCTTGCAAAAAAAAAAAAAAAAAATAGGCCTACTTCATGGAATCAGACAGGAGCACAAACAAGTTTGAGGGTAGGGATCCTGGGGTGCAAGCCACCCAGCAGGATTGGCATGGCATGCGCTGACCCTGGAGGAGTGGCACAGACGGTGCTGGAGGGAGAAGGGTGGTGGCACCAGGGTTATTACTTGAATCATAGCCTCTGGGGCTGCCTCTGGCCCAGCACATGCCAGGCCCTGCGGCCCTCACACCTCACAGTGCCCACCTGATCGAGTTCTTAAGTGTCCTTTCTCCAGTGATCCCCAAGAGGCATGGGATGGTGAACCCTTGGAAGCAAGGGTTCCAAGGCTGGCTGAAGACGTGGGCCAGCACCCCTGCCGGCCTCTACTGTGGGGCTGGGCGCCAGAGGCAGAGCAGACTGGGTAGTGGGGCTGTGGCCACTTGCGGTCGGGAAGAGGGGAGGAGGGGAGGAGAAGCCCCTCCAGCTCCTGTGCCCCCATGCCAATTTGGCGAGTGTATTAAAAAGTTTCTTTTCAATTACCTCCTTCTTGAAAATTGCTAATAACACTCTAATGGAGACGCGATTTAATTTCCCAGTTGGCCCGGAAATGAGGGGACCCATAATTGTTTGACCCTCTCACTGTTGGGGAGGGGGTCTTGGTTCCCCAGAGGCTGAGCAGGAATAAAAACATCCCTCTAAACGTGCTCGCCCCCAGGCACCTGACACCAGACATGCGGCACCCTGCTCAGCACACTCGAGGACCTGGCAGCCCCCAGCTCTGCTGCACTTTGGAAAGGCTATCGGTGCTCATCCAGTGCTTGGGTCACCTCCTCAGGAGTCCCAGGCCTAGACCCTCCAGAAAACAACCCAGACCTGGCCCTAGCCTTCAGGCCAAGGGCAGCTTCCCTAAAGTCCCTGCCTTGGAGGCAGACAGCCCAATGGTCCCAACCGAGCAAAGGAAAAGACACAGCAGCCCTCAGGGCCCGTCACCATCTGTCAGCCAATACTGTGTCACCTCCATCTCTCAAAAGCCTTCAGAAAAGGGTGTTATTATACCCAAGGGACAGAAAGGGGACTGAAAGTCAGGTTCCCAGAGTCCGTGGGTACAGCCTGGCACAGAAGGCTGCAGTCTTTCAGCCTCATTCTAACCAGGCCACCTTCTCAAGGCAAAACCCACCATGGGTCAGGGCAGCTGCCTGGTGACACCACAGACCTGGAAACAGGACTACCCAGCTAATTCCCTCAGGAAAACCTCCAGACCTAGCCCTGGAAGTTTGCTGGAGTTCTTCAAAATCAAACCATAATAATAACGCAATGATGAGGCAACCGGTTTATTTAGATGCCAACTCCATCACATCGAGTTATCTCAGCAACATAAAAGATCACCCCGCAGGGAGGCCTTACTATGTCCCCATTTTCAGACATAAACCAAGGCACAAAGGCCATAAATGGCAGACCTGGGATGCCACAAGGCCAGTCAGAGCACAGAACTGACATCCTCCATTGCCCTCACCACTGCCCTGGCATTCTCTTCCCATGGTGAACAGAGAACCTCAAACTATGGGGGACAGCGTTTCTGAGGTGTGGCCCCTCCTGGCCACTGTCTTTTCTTCTCTACGGAGGGCATCTTCCTGCCCTCCTACCCCAGGACATCCCCAAGTCCTCTCCAGACCAGCCAGGAAGATGCTTCCAGAGCCACCTCTTTCCCCAGGTAAGGAGCTGGGGTCCAGGGCCACGGGCCCTAGGCTCTCCCCCTCTTCACATTTCCTGGGGGGCAGGCAGTGGGATACCCCACTGCGTTTCCTCGAGACTCATACGTCCAGACGGAGGCACCACAGCTGGACTGAAGGCCGTGAGGGCACACAGGGTCAGCCAGCTCCAGACACGCTGAGAAACAGCAGGCACAGCTCAGCCCCGGCCCGCTCACCAGCACGAACCCCTGAACCCTGCAGTCCTGATGCAAGAAAATAAGATACGGTCACACGAGCAGGGAGCTGGGCAAGAGACCTAGACATCCCTGAGACCTTGTCCACAGAGGGACTTTTGTTTGGAAAACAGGCCTTATCACTGTGACAAATGCTGTCTGGATTCCAGAAGGGGTATTTTTCCTGCTGCTTTTAAAATTCTAAATCTTCTCTCTACATCAACAGCTTCTATCTCATTCCCTGTGTTTCCAGCCAGTATTACACAAGTGCAAACAGGAAATCTGCAAACTTCAAAACTCAGGGAGACAGGGGCTTCCAAGCCCTTAGAGAACTCAATGTGTCTTCAAAGCTGACAGCCTCACCAGACCATTGGGACCACCCCACCCTGAGGAAGAAATCTCCAATCTCCTGGAAGCCTGTTCCCCAGTCAGCCATCAATGGGCCCTCAATGGAGGGATGTCATTTCCAAGTTAGCAGTGACAGGTAGCCAGAGAAAAGGTTCAGCACAGTCCCTCTGTCTCCCAGTTTCAGCTTGAGCAGGGCACAAAGATGGGTTAGGAACCTCTCTTCCTGATACCTGGCCTCTGACCACCTCCTGCAATCCCAACTGCCTTGGCCCTGCTGCTACGCTTGGCTCCTCTGATTTAATCCACACTCCTGTTAGCCACTCACTTGTTCATGAGCGAGATGGCCTCTCTCCAACACAAGAAGAGGCCACCGCCAAAGTCAGTCAGGGTCATGTAGCAAAGGGAGGACATGTGCCCTGAGGTGTAGGGTTGTCCCAAGGCCAGGTCCCCTTTGCCTTCCTCCAATAGCATCCAGGACTCCATGGAAGATGTGAACTGTGCCTTCTTCCCTGAGGCATATGGGAGAGGCCAGCGATCCTCGCCAGGATGTCTAGAGAGCAAGCGGGACTGGCAGAAAGGAGCCCTGAGCCACTGAGGCAGGAAGTGTCTTGGTCAGTTTTCTACTGCTACACCTGAACACCTGAAACCAGGAATTTATAAAGAATAACAACAGAGGTTTATCTGACTTATGATTTTGGAGGTTTGGATGTCCAAGAGCTCTAGCAAGGACCTTCTTGCTACCCCATACTTGGTGGGCAGCACAGCTCTCTTCCCCATCTTCTAAGCCTCTAAAGCCGCAGTGGGGGCCCCACTCAAGTCCCGGCCTAATCCTAGTTACTGCCCACAGGCCCCACCTCCAAATAGCACTGACATCTGTGTTGGTAGAGAATTTTGTTTCCAACATAAGAATTCAGGGACCCAGTGAAAGCACAATGAGGTAAGAGTTAGGGCATGGCTTAGACCGGCTGGGAAGAGAGGCATAGGGGGACCCCAGGATCTACACAGTTCAGCGTCTCCGAACCCCGTATGTGAGAACTTCTCATAGGTCCCCACGAGATGTGGACAGCCTACAAGGGCACAGGCACCAGGAAGAGGCCGCTATCTTTCCCTTTCAAGGTATCCTGCCCTGGGTCTCCCAAACCCAGGGTGTACTTTCATTTTTGCTTTTCTCTTTTCTCGACTTGTTTAGCCTAAACTTCCTCTGCAGAGCCTGTTCCTCTCTCACTCCTTCCTTTTCAAATAAACTTTAGCACCATTTTTGGCTTGTCTTGTTCAATTCTTTATTCAAGGTAAGAAAAACCTGGAATATATTAATTGGTGAGCCACTTCTAAAAGGAAGTACCCAATGACAACAGGAGGGTTCCAGTAAAGGTCCCTAAAGGTCCCTGGAGGGAAGAGACACAGGCCTCTCTAGGGCAGGAGCCCAGCACCTGCAACCAGGACAGCACTCTCTACGGCTGTATGGGGCCAATAAAAACTTCAGAGGCTTCTGCAAGGCATTCACTGCAGAACGAATGAGTACAAACCAAAGTGCAAGTAATAAACAGCTTTGGAGCCACACAGGCTGAGCTAACAGATCCAAGAGCCAACCTGAGGTCTTGTGTGGGAGAAAAGTGAACACCCTGGAAGCAGATGTTCCACACTGAGTTTTAGAAACTCAAGGTCAATATGAAACAGTTTCTTGAGTACAGGACTTCTCAGAGCCTTCAAATGCCAACACATACTTCTAAGACCCCAAGAACGCTACAGAGCACAGTTTCTCACTACAGCACTGGCCCTCTCCACCTGCAGCAGCCTGTGCGGAGTAGGACTGTAAAAGGCAAACTCTGGGGAAGCCCGTTCCTGCCCACAGCACACAGCATGGGCCACTAACGTGGGCCCACACTTGCACAGCCTGGCACCTACTCAATGTGCAACTGCAATCCAGCCCCTCACTCCCACTTGGGCAGGGGTGCAGGTGAGGGTGACACTATGAAAAGGCTAACCCAGACACTATCAGTTTAATGAAAAGATGGAAGGAAGGGAAGGAGGGAGGGAGAGAAAGAAGGAAGACAGGGAGAAAAAGGAAAACTAGAACATTTAAATCAACAGTGGAGTACCTATTGTTAGCAAATTTCCAGGGACACATCTCACAAGTGTAGCAAAACACTAGAGCCAAGAACATGGCTCCTGTTAGCTTGGAGGCAAATCCTGGGCTCCTCGGTGCAGCACCAGTGATGTCCCCTCCCCAGCACATCCTTTCGAAGCATCACAGAAGCCACCCCCTGTACCCTTGGACTGAAGGCACCACAGGGGCCTGGAGGCACCATACGTCGGCCCAAAGTTCAGCTCGAACACCATGTTTGTGCCCTTTTCTGTGCCCAGAACTTCTGAGGCAGTGGCTGCCCTCCCTAAATCCCTGAGGATTGGCAGGCATATACAAGTAACAATACAGAAAACCCAGAGGCTTCTGCCCAGGACACGAGGCCTGTGGGACATGAGGATCCATTACACTAGCATACTCTTCCTAGTTGGGAAGTTTTCGGAGCAAGATATCTTCATGAGCTACACAATTAGCTCTCTGGCCCAAGAGATGGCTTCGTGAAGCACTGCCAGCCAGCGGGCATGGAAAGCATAAAAAAGCCCTCTCGGTGAGAAAACCCACTCCTGCCTGCCCCAAAACCTTCACAGAATGTCCTGAGGTTTGGACTCCAGCTTACATTCTACAGACACATTTCTGACCTGTCAAATGCAACCTTCAGCTGCAGGCCCAACAGACCGCCAACCTTCCCAAGAGAATGGAGACAAGACAGCACGTGCCCCCTGTTGACCCTGCAGCTTCTGGTGGGAACACTGGGACTAGAAGTTAGCTCCTTCGGCCTGGGCAAGCAGCCGCTGACTCAGCACAGAGCTCTGAGCTGCGGGCCCCTACCACCCCCACCATTCTTTCTGCAGCTCTTTTCCAAGGGCAGAGACCCCTAAGGACCCCCTAGACACTTGGCCTTGGCCATCGCTGAGCCTGCTGTCCAAGACAAGCCTGCATGGTCTTCGTAACTTAGATTTGCCGAGAGACAGTGCCTTTGGTCTCACTTCTGGACTTGTTTCACCCAGCGAGCAGATACAGTGGAGGCCTTCAAGGCTCTCCAACCCAACAAATGCTTCTATGCATTCAGCAAACAATGATGACGGCTGCCAGATGCCAAGTGCTCCTCTGGGTAAATACGAACCTGGCCCCTAAGAGACAATCAGCTGCGACAACAGTTTGAGAGGTGTCTGTCCTGTGGAAGGCAGCAGCACAAGGGAGCACCTGGCCAATTGGGGCTAGAATACTTTCAGGAAACCCTGGATTAATACTGCTGGAGCAAGAGGTGACACCATGAAAGGTGGGAATTCAGGCCAGTGAAGGAGGCAAGGTCAGACTCCCAGCCTGGGATGCTGGGCTCCAGACCCTTTCCTCTGCCTCTGTGTACCCCACTGGGAACGGCCTACCTCTTGCTCTAGCCCATCAAACTCTGACCTTGACCTCAAAAGCCTCCCCAGGTCCCAGCCAAGGAAGCTTCCCTCCATGCCCCAGGGCTCCCAGTTGGCTTAAGGACTTTGGACTTCCCTCCTAGACAAAGCCGAGGGCCCTCAGGGTATCTCTTTAGCCCCACACTTTTACTAAAGGTAGAAACACAACAAGAGCAGCCAGGCTCTGCCACACACTGCCTTCTCCTTCAGCCCCTGTATCACTGCACACTGCCCTCCGAATGCCAGATGCAGCTCCTCTCACCCCTCCGTGGCTGGTGCCAGGCTCAGAGAAGCAATAAAGACAGGCAAGGGGAGCACTGGCCCCAGCCCAGGGTGGCGTGGTCGGGACAAACATCTCAGCAATGAGGACCTTCTTATCTCATGTCCCTCCTCTAGGATCCCAACAAACCAGGCTGCTTCCCTGGTTCTTTCCTCCACTGGCCTCTACTTACCCGCTCCACAGAGCTGCTATGTCCCCTGCCTGAGTCAATGCATCCAGCCCAGACTCTAGCGTGAGGGAATCTTTTTCCTTGGCAACTTGCCTTTCTCCTGCCAACACCGCATTCTCCTTTACTGTGAAAACCAGTGAAACTGCACCAAGATCCTCACCAGCCACCGATTACAAAATGAAAAATCAACCCAGCCTTCCCTGCAGGATTTCAAGGTGCGGCCCTGGCCTAGCTGTCTCCCTCCTCCTTCCTACCCGGCTTGCCCTGCGCAGGACAAGGCCCGTCTCAACAGCCTCCCAGCCGCCCGCAGGATTGCACAAGAGGGCATCCGGGGTCAGGAGAACCTTCCCAGGCCAGGCTGAGCGGAGAAAAGCACGCCTGATGAAGAGGAATTAAAGGGCGGCATTCCAGTGGGACTGAGGAACGTCATGGAAGTTTTGTTTAGATTTTTTCAAAGAAGTACACCAGAACTGTGGGGGTAGGAGAACTGAGCACAGAGAGACCGGTGGGGGCCTGAGAACCTGGTGAGAGGAAAGAGTTGACCACAAGGGTGCATGAACTGACCCAGCACAGCAGTACCATCTTTGAGGGGCAGGCAAGGTGGGGTTTTTTTGTCCTTGGCCTGCCCAGTGTGGGACATTGAGGGCTCACAGGGACAAGTCACCAAGAAGCTCAAGGGATGATTACAATGTAGTTGCCTTTCCAGCAGACTTCCCACACACAGGTGGCAAAGGGGTAAGGATCCCCAAAACTTCCTACCTCAACTTTAGGAACTTGCTCCGGGCCCCAGGTTGGGAGTCTACTGTATCACCAGCTCCCAGTGAAGCCTTGCCCTTCTGGTTTTGGGAATGGTCTGGGTTTTAGGCATTCCCTCAATGACACCATGATGTCCACTGGAAGGCCCCCCGATATCTCTGATCCCACTCAGGGCCATCCCTGGCCTGGCACCCCAAGCAGGAACCCAAACCCCAGGAAAAAGCAAGCCTGCAGGAAGCTCTGGAACAGGAATGGGCCCTGGGACCAGCTGACACATCCCCTTCCTTTGACAGAGGCAGCCTCAGGACCTCATGGGGTAGGGGCAGAAGACACACAGGTTGGACTGACCAGCTCTGCACTCTACTTGTGGCCAATGTGGCGTCACACCGCCAACAGCACCTACGCCGGATGTCATGGAGCTGAGAAAGATCCTAGCCCTCATCACTATACCTCACTCCTCTTCTCCCTTTCTCCAGATAAGGAAGAAAGGCCAGCTGGACCTCAGCCTTGGACCAGGCTGTCTGTCCTTGGACAACCCATCACCATTATACTCCCCCCTTCTGTGCAGCAAAAATGCTGAATAGCAGGTCCCCAGAGTCCACTGACCCTCGCTTTGCCTCTTCTCCAAATTTCCTGCCCCATAGAATAGCCATACTGGCCAGGCCTGACCTGGCCTGGCCTGGCCTGGCCTGGCCTTTAGTTGGTGGGCTCCCCAGGGCCTGGCCTTGGCCCTCTCTCTCAGCCAGGGAGGACCAGAGGCAGCTCTTCCAGCCCTCTGGATGATTTATGGACTCCTCAGCCGCCCCTCCCAAGGCTGCGGGCCCAGCAGATATTTTCCTGGCTGCAGCTGACTTCAGACATTGCAGGGAGCCCCAGGTCCAGGCTTTGGGCCCAGCCCACTTCCCCTCTCCCAAACCCACAGCAGGCTAGGGGCCCATGTCACACATCTGTGCCCAGGACCCAGCTCTGTCACAGGGGAGGCGAGACAAAGCCCAGGGTCTCGTGGCCAGGCCTGAGAGGCCCAGTCAGGGGAGGAAGCCAGGCCTCCCAGCCAGCACCATTCACACCAAGCCCTTCCCACTTCCGCTTTCCCCTTCTCCCCATGACAACGTCTTGACCGAGTGCCTTTGCTGGCAAGCCCGAGCACTCTGGGGTTTTCTGCCCTGACGCGGCTCCCACGCTCGGCTGTGCACACAACCCTTGGACAAGCCGCTGAGCTTGTGTGTGGTGCTGGGAGGAAAACGCAAATCTCCAGCCCACACAGATGCTCTCCGGGGCCTCAGCTCCCAGGGCAGCGGGTGAGGTGTCTCAGTGCTCCCAGCTGAAGCTCCTCCCTCCTCCCCAGCCACCCCTTCTCTTACACTTCAGCCACACCAGGCTCCCCGTCAGGTCACGAACATGTTGAGGGTGAGGCCTATGGTCCTGTGGAATACTTTACACCATTTAAAACTGGAAAGGTCATCCTACTGAGAAAATGAAAATTAAACGCTCTGCTTCTGGCCAAGATGGGATAACTGGGACCAGATTTAAGCTCCCATCCGAAACCACCAAAAAACCAGACAAAACATTTGAAACATGGCAGGAAACAAAAGGAAGGAAACAAATGAGGTGAGCCAGACACTGCCCAGCTTACTGTCCGAAGAGAGTCTCAGGCCAAGGCCAAGGTGGGAAAGCCCAGGCAGAAACAAGCAGACCCCAGAGTGGAGCAGACAGAGTGAGCATGCAGGGAGACCAGGAGGTGGGCATCACAGGAGAGCCCATCAAAGAGGGCAGAGCCAAACAGGGACAGCTCAAGAGATGCAGGGCCTGGGGTACTGCAGAGTACTGTCGTATAAGCCGTTCTTTCTCCAGGGCCAGGGAAACAGCCAGCCAGAAGCATGACAGGGAACAGAGCCTAAAGTGCCCAGGGACTGTGACTGTCCCACCCCCACCCCAGCCCAGCCTAGCCAGGCTGGTAAACCACAAACATCACAGTGCATGGGGTCCGACCTCAGAAGAACTCTGCTTTGATGGAGAGGAATAATTAAGCCTAGACTCTGGTCCCATCTAACACATCTTAAAAGAAAGATTAAACTTTCCAGGTAAAACTCAACCACATCCCAGAGAAAGTTTGAGAATTTTTATAGGAAAACAAAAATATTCACCACTTAACAAGATAAAATTTACAATACCAAGCACCCATTAAATATCATCAGGCATGCAAAAATAAAGCGGGAAAATATAATTGATAACAAATAATCAATCCAAACTAAACCAAAGCAAACAGATTTAGAATCAACAGACAAGACCATTAAAACAGCTATTATAACTGGACTCCACATGCTCAAGAAGTGAAGAGGAGGGCTGCAATGTGGCTCAGTGGAAGAACACTTGTCTGGTATGTGAGGGGTCAGCTTCCATACCCCACACCAAAAAAAAAAAAAAACAAAAAAAGAGGATACCTGGAAAATAGAAAAAGACTCATCTAACTTCTAAAGATATGCAGGGGGGATCTGCAGCAGATTAAACGCTGCAGAAAAAAATCTTGAACATGAACAAATAGCAAACAGAATTTATCCAATATGAAAACCAGAGAGAAAAATATGAATTAGAAATTAAAAGAACATGTGGGCTGTGCAATGACTCCAGGCCACCCAACATACATCTAACTGGAGTCTCCACAGGAGAAATGAGAAACAAGAATAGAAAGAAGAAATACTAGTTAATATTTTCTAAATTTGATACAAATATCAGACTCACAAAAAGTCTTAAAGCTGCCAGGGCAAAACAATACTACTACAAATGAAGTCGTTTGGTAACAAAATGAATTCATATATCAAAACATCATGTGCTACCTCATAAATGTGAGTAATTTTTTATGCATCAATTTTTTAATATAAAGTAAAATAAGGAAGTCACTGGACAATGACAAAGGAGTCCTTTCATCAAAAGGACATAGCAATCCTGAATGTTTGTGTACCTAATAACATAGCTTCAAAATCTGTGAAGTACAAAGGTTGGAGATGTAGCTCAGTGGTAGAGTGTTTGCCTTGCATGCATGAGGCCCTGGGTTCAATCTCCAGTATCACAAAGAAAAAAAATCTAAGAATCTGTTTAATATTTGAAAGTAAATCAATGCAATTTATCACATTATACAATGCAGGCACAAGACAAGGATGTCTGTTCTCTCCCTATGCCTAGGCAACAATGCCTTAGATGCTCTGTCCAGTAAAATAAGGTTAAAAAAATTCAATAAAAGATATCCAGATTTAAATTAATATGTAAAACTATTTTATCCACAGATGATCTGATAATTTACATACAGCATCTACAAAAAACACAGGCTATAAGAGCAATGCATAGCTCAGCAGGAGGTAATGACTGTAATGCCAGCACTCTGGGAGGCTGGGACAGGAGGATCACCAAGTTCAGTCCCAGTCTGGACAACTTAGACTTAACAAGACCTTATTTGAAACTTTAAATGTTTCAAAAAGAAAAAAAAGAGGAGGGATAAAGATACAGCTCAGTGTGAAGCCCTGGGTTCAATTCTCAGTAAAATTAAGTAAATAAATAAATAAATAAATAAGAAATTGCAAAGGACATCGATTAGTCAAAACAACTTTAAAAATAAAAGAACAACAGGCTGGAGATGTAGTTTGGTATGTGTAGGATGTGGAAGGCCCTGAATTTAATCTTTAGTACAGAAAAGGAAAGAACATAAGAAGGACGAAAGGGAGGTAGGGAGAGAGGGAGGGAGGGAGGGAGGGAGGGAGGGAGGGAAACAGGGGTTAGAAGAATAACATCACCTGATTCAAGACTTATTATACAGCTACAGTAATCAAGAAAGTATAATGATAGTGTTAAAATAGAGAAATAGGGGGCTGGGGATTTAGCTCAACGGCATAAGCACCTGCCTTGCAAGCGCACAGTCATGAGTTCGATTCCCAGTACCAAAAAAAAAAAGAGAGAGAAATAGGTCAGAAGAACAGAACATGAAGCCTAGAAATAGACCCACATATATATGGTAAACTTTAAAAAAAAAAAGTGCAAAGGCTACTTGGTACACAAAGAATAATCTTTTCAACCAACAGTGGTAGAACAATTGGACAGCCAACAGAAAAAAGAATTTAGATTTATATTTTGTTACATACAAATATTAACATGGACCTAAATGTAAAATTTAAAACTTTATTATTTCTAAAAAGAAAATATAGGAGAAAATCTTTGTGACCTCTGTTTATCTGAGATATAATACCATCATCTATAAAAGAAAGTTTTGATAAGTTGACTTCATCAAAATTTAATTCTGTAGTTACTCTATAAAAACCACTGTTAAGATATAAAAAGATAAGCCACAGATTAGAAGAAAACATTTACCAAGCCTACAAAGATCTCTCAAAACTGAATTATAAGAAAACAGCCAAAGCTGAAAGATTTAATCAGAATCTTTATTAAAGAGTATATGTAAATGGCAATGAAATACACTAACAGCATAATATCATTCATTAGGAAAATGCAAATTGAACCACACTAACATACCAGCTATACCTATCACAATGGCTAAAATCATAAGACTGACTATTATAAGTGTTTACAAGGAGATATGACTTCACAAAAAAGAGGGCTTCCACAAACTGCTGGCAGAAACAATACGTTACAAATGCTTTGCTGAACGTTTTGTAATTGCAGCTGTTTGATTTGACACATCTATCTTAAGAATCATGCATTTGGGCTGGGGATTTAGCTCAGTGGCTTAAGCACCTGCCCGGCAAGCACAAGGTTGTCAGTTCAATCCCCAGTACCAAAAAAAAAAAAAAAGAATCATGCATTCTCCTCCTCCTTCCCCTCCTCCTTCTCGACATTTGCCCAGGAGAAAGAAAATAGTCCATGCAATGACTTCTACAGACATCTTCACGGCAGCCTTATTCAAAGTATCCCCAAGGAAAGAAATGACCCAAACATCTATCAGTAGGAACCTATATAAAGAAATTATGGTCCAACCACTCGTGATAGTGTACACCTGTAATCCCAGCACTTGGGAGGCTGAGGCAG
>PVJX010003588.1:54973-106655 GCA_004027295.1 Dolichotis patagonum | reverse complement strand
ATGGAGGCCCCCTCAGGGGAGTGAGGTGGGAAGGGTTTGATGGTGCACCTGGTGACCACACCCCGGCTCAGGGCCCTCAGCAAGCGCTTCCGTTCCAGTGCCAGCCCTGGCCCAGCGCTTCTGATCAAGATTAGGGGTTTTTCTTCTCATGTAACTATTGCCAAGCAAGGTCCAGGAGGGCGTGGGGCTTCAGCGTGCCTACAGAGGTTCGTGACTCCAGGAAAGGCATTTCAGGGTGCCTCAGTGAGACGGTTGGCTGATTAACTTAGGCAGAGCTGGGAAGGAACGTAGAAGGGGCCATGGCTTGAGGAGCTGATGACAGGGGGGCCCGCTTTTATGGGTTTATGGGGGTGAGGTAAGGCCTGGGTTTAAGGTGACCATTTCTGTTTGGGACAGTCGTCTTGTAGAGGCTGTGCTGGAATCCAAGATGACTGTCGGTTTAGCTCAGTGATGGCCAACCTGTTAGAATTTTCAATGACACCAGCAGCCCACTGCGGCACCCGTGCCTTAGGTTCCCCACCACTAATGTCAGCCAGTGACTGGGGACCGAGGGCCCTCACCGGCAGCAGAATTTCCTGTATTTCTCCTGTTTGGTGTCTTCGATCTTGAAGAGGGGTGAGATAAGTTACATAAATTAGGGCTGATCGGCCATGTAATACCAACTTTTAGGCAGACTGTCTCTAGTTGATTAACCTGCCTGTCTGCAAAGGTAAGCAGGGATCTGATGTGAGATTTTAAGGTAAAGAAAACAGATACAAAACTCTGGCCGGGCTCTGTTCTGCTTCCAGTTAGCGACCAGGCTTCTGTGGACCCAAGTGCAGAGTCACAGGGCATGGGGATTTTGTGTGTTTTTGTTGTTTTATCAAAAACAGCGTGAAAGTCCCTAAACAAATCATGCTTTTCTTTTCTTTCTTTTTTAGAGATTGGGCCTCGGTGTCTTTTAGGCTGACCCTGGACTCACTTTATGGCCTAGGCTGGCCTCTGCAATGCTCCTTCTGTCCAAGTGCTGGGATGACAGGCATGCGCCACCATACCCGGCTACCAGCCATGCTTTTAATGAGTAACAGGGTCAGGCTCGGGACTTTGCTTATCCTCTATGCCCTGTGGTGGTCTCTGACTAGGTCAAACACTGTTGGTTCAGAATGTATCGCTTTCTGGGGAACTTGACCTGCAAGGGCCCCGATAGGTGTTAGGTAGAAGACACTGTCTGCTATAGACAGATATGGAGGAGCAATCTAAATGAGTGCCGGAAGGTCATCTTTTTGTGGAAAACCCCAGCGGGCTCCTTTGTGGTGTAGGCATCGTGGGTAGAATCCTCCTAACCTGTAATAGAATCCAGGCTGAATAGAACGAGTGTGTGGGGGGTGCTCTAAGCAGTTCTGGGCGGTAGGAGATGAGAAGTTCTTGTCGCCCCCCTCATTCACTTGAGAGCCACCATGCCAGTGTGAGGCCCCAGAGCAGAAAGTCCTCCTCCGTGGTGACCTCCACATGCCCAGCCCGGCGACGTGCCAGGACACTCTCTTCCTTGTGCACACAGCATCTTGTCCCTGAATAGTGACTCGTATTAGGGCAGGTTAATTGATCTGGGCAGTGCTGGACACAGGGGCCCTCCCGGTTTCTGGGACTCCAGGCTGGAGCAGCCAGCTGGGCCTGGAGGTCCCCGGGATCAGCCTTGCTAATGGCCCTGAAACTAACCTGGCTGCGCCTGCTGCCTCTGGGGTGAGAAGCGATGCAGTCTTCTTGTGTGTGGAGCCCGAGTCCCCTCCTGGGCAGGTGCGCACACCAGTGCCAACCAGCACCGTGGCCTCGGCACTGTTACCAAACTCATTTTCACCAAGAACAAAGAAGTCGGCTTTCAAACCGAGAGCCCAGTGAGAACAGCTCCTTCATTTAGGGCATCCATTTTTATCCTCCCTGTTTAATAAAAAACGTCAAAACCCTGGGCCTGGCTGCGTTCTGAGCAGGCGCGCAGCGCGCACACGGGCCTGCCGCATGGGTGTGAGTGTGAGCCGCATGTGCCTTCCTACCGAAAGAGAACATCCCAGGAGCCCGCCGTGGGGACGCTGAAGGAACAGCACTGTGTGTATCTTTGGCCCTCTGAGAGTGAAGAAGCAGTCCATTCGAGAATTTGCTGGAGAGTCTGCTTTTGATTATGTAAAAATAGCAACTCTGCTGTTTTCTGGGGTTTTTTGTGTAGCATCCAGGAAGAAGAGGATTTCTGTTGGAATTGTGTGTTTAAAAACATGACAATTTTCCAAGGAGAATGATGGAGAGAGATGTACGTGGAAGAAAGGATTTTTAAACCTTTCCTATGTTTCCTCTCTCTTCAAGTAAAATGTACTCATGATAATGAAGCTTTCCTTTTAATTATCTTAAAAATTATCATCCTGGGCACGGTGGGGCTCTGCCTTAGGGTGGCGTGGGCGCCCTCCTTAAATCACGTGTGTGTTGATTTCTCACACACAGCTCCGTGCGTCTGACGGGAGTTGCTTATTCACCAATGCTTGTCAGTAATGCAGGTAAAAGGCTGTACTTGAATCCTGCATATTTATCTCCTGGTTTTTTGTTTCCGTCTATCCTTGGCCCTGACATTTATTGTGAGCAAGTCTCCAGCTTGCAAGCATTACTTTCGATTTGACATCAGAGGATTGTTAGAGACCACAAGCCAAAATAACAGACTCGCAAGTCTGGCATATTATTTTACAGGGTATAAAATAGGACTTTTTTCTTGGATGTATTTTGTCGTTCTAGAGTTTTCTGCAGACCGGTTTCCAGATGACTTCGTAGTGAGTTGAGAAAGCATCTTGTCTGGAATAGGAGGTGACAGGGTTGAATTTTCCTTATGGACAGTTTTTAATCTCAATAATGCATCAGAGTCCAGCTCACATACAGGCTGCGTGGAATGTGTGCTGTCCGCAGAAGCACACGCGACTGTCCACTGGTCCCTGCCTGCAGCTGCCTCTGTGCCTCAGCTGCCCCAGAACCACGAGACTTAGTGGATATTTACAAAGAGCCAAGCAGAGCCCTGTTCTTGTCCACCCAAGTATCAGGCTGGGTGATGCAAATGATTTTAAGCTTCTCTCCAGATGTTGGACAATATGTGAACACAGCTGGATTATCTTTACCAAGATAGCTGATTTTTCTAGAGTCCTATTAGATAATGTTTCCTCAATATGGCTAATAAGGTCCAGGAGCAAGATGCTCTTGTAATAAGACAGCAAATGACAGGTGTCTCCTTCCACTGCGGAGCAATTCTGAGGCTGCACTGAGTCATCTGTTGTGTATGGGGCTATTAACAAGGCTGATCCCTGGGCCCTCCAGGTCCAGCTGGCTGCTGGAGTCTCAGTGTCCAACACTGCTATGCAGTTCAGGCTGACCTTGAGCTTCCTTTGTAGCCCAGGCTGGTCTTTAACTTGCAACGATCCTCCTGCCTCAGTCTCCCGAGTGCTGAGATTACAAGCGTGCACCACCTCGCCCGGCTTTCACTATGATTTTTAACGCACTGAGGATTAAGCCTTTCCTAGCAGGCATGGCCCTCTTGGTTAATTAGTACAGCTGTAGTTTCTTACTAGCTGCTGGGAGCTCGTATTCAAGTTCAAAATTTCTATTCCCATTCCCTCCACGCATTAAAGCAGTGACTTCAGTATTTGCTATTCCTTGTGAGTGTGCTTGCTGTGTTTCAGGTTCTTCAGTAAACTGTGCAATCCTTATTTAATTCTGGTCAACAGCTTCTGAGGAAGTCGCAACTGTCTGTTTCTCAGATGAATAAACTGGCCCCAGAGAGGGGACGTTCCTGCTTAAGGTCACAGCCCTTTCTTACAGACACAAGGCACCACTACCCATGTACTTAGTCGAGCCAGAGCTAAGTGGGTAGAGACGGATAAAGGGTGCCCCACGCGTCTGCACGCCCCTGGCCAGCGGTTACGAGGCAGCTGCTGAGCGCCAGCCTCCGCGTTGGCTGGTTAGTTTCCAAAGTGTGTGCTCTTGATTCGCAGTTCTCTTAATTTTGGGGGCCCCATCTGCTGTGTTGTCCCTACGGTCATCCTTCCTCTGACACTGGCTGCAAGCTCAAGGGGTCCAGAAACACTTCAAGAAGCTGCTCCACTCCCGGTTACAGTTTATTACAGGGAAGAACAGGAACCGACCTAGGGAAGAGCGAGTGTACGTGACAGAGTCAGGACGGCGTGAAGCGGAAACCAGATGGGCTACCCTCCCCTCACGCAGGAGTGTGACAGTGCACTGGGGCCAAAAGGGACACTCCCAGAAGCCATGGCAGGGAGCGTGCTTCAAGCAGGTGTGATTTAGGGCCCATATAACCAGCCCCAGTGGGCACCATAGGACCCAAACTCTCCGCCCAACATCACACCGGCCCAAGGCCCCGGGGAAAACCCCACTCCAACCTGCTGGGATTCCGGGGACCTCCCCGGCACCAAAGGCGAAGGCAAAGGCTCTTTGGATAAAGTTAAAATCTTTGCTTCACAGCTTCACTCTCAGGATTTTCTGAATTCATTTGTGAATTGAATTGTGGGAAATTCTTGGACTTTTGCCCCTTCCTGGAAAGCATTGTTATTAATTTGCTTTATTGCGGTTGTTCTATTAGCTCTGCAACATTTGCTAGTGAGTTTTCTCAGCAAACAATGCTGTTAGCTTGTATTTTTCCAGTACGTGGAATTTCGCACATGTCTCCTTTGTAGTCAAATATGAATCATCTATTCCCTTTTTGCTAAAAATTAGGCTTAACTAGCCCACCCCCAAATTAGGCTATGTGGTAAAACTTGTTTTTATTCACAGCTCTTTCGATTAAAAAAATATACCCAGTTGGTGAGCTCACAGCAGCACTGTGGTAGGAGAGGCTGGCAAGAGGCTTGGCCCTGTGGGAGAAGGGATGGAGGGCCTGGTTTCTGGATCGGTGAATGTGATCACCCTCTATTCCTGGGGTGGGGGGCAGGAGTAGGGCATCCTGATTCTTGGGATTGGAGAGAGGAGGAGAGAGCCCGGACTCCTGAGGTGGGAGGGAGGAGGAGGGACCCTAAATCTAGGCATCTGGAAATTACGGAAGCGTAATTCTGTAGTCAGATTCAAGCTACCAGCAACGTGACGTTGTTCAAGGTAGACCCGTGAGCGGGTCAAAACAACGCATCTTCCTGTTTCTTCCCCGCCGCTGGGATTGATCGAAGTAACTTCAATAGCACAGATAACAGTAAAAGGTGGGAAATCCTTAGGCACTGAGTATCGGTTGATTCCGAGCTTATAGACTTCGGTTTCTAATTGTGGCCACGTTGCTTCCAGTGTCCTTCCGCACAGAAACCAGACAGGTCAGCCCCCATCTCACCCGCTTAACAGGCTGCAGGGCGAGGGAAGAGCCCCTGCTCTGCACAACTGGCCTTGTCCCCGGGGAGGGCTGTGGCCAGAAAGGTCACAAGCCCTCCTGCAAAGCGCTCGACAGCACTGTTTTATGTCAGCCTGCACATCGTTATTATTTCCAAAAATAACCCATTTCAGGAGCTCAAATTTCACTAATAAGCACCGCAACTTAACTCATAAGCAGAGTTGAACTTCCAGCTCATTTAGCAAATTGCTTAGAGTCCTCAGTTCTGTGATCTTGTGATTAAGTGTATCATGGGGAGGAAGTGGCCACCGTGTCCACGCGATTGTGCAAGCAGCTTGGAGCAGATAGCACAGCATGGCCGGCGCGCACACACACTGCTGCGTGTGGTCAGGGAAGCAAGGGGAGACCCCGGAGATCAGACAGGAGTGCCTACCCGTGTGTGGTGTGTTTTTTCCTGGTGTTTCCACAGCACCTGTCTCTGGATCTGTCATGAAAGGCACTGCAGGATGCAGGGGCCTCGGGTTCACCCCGAGGAGCCAGGCCCGTTTGTTGAGGGCCAGGGCTGTGTTTCCGACTCCCTCTGCTTCCTGGAGTGCTGGCAAACCTCAGCTTGTGGGAAACTCTGGGGCGATGGGACAGAGCACCGTTACTGGTGTCCTGGACGCAAAAGCAAACAGTGCCTCAGGGTGGCAAACACCATTGATTGGCGCAGGGCGGAGAGATGCTGGGATATTTTTTAGATTCTTAAGAAGGTTCCTCTCACCCTGCAAGCAGAGGGAAAGGTGTTTTATCGTCAGTGGGCCCTGGGTGACTTAAAGTTAGCAGTCAGACCCTCTGTTTAAAATGTAATTATGACTTCCAGCATTCTCTTTTCTTGAAATATCCTCTTTCTTCTTTTTCCCCTTTTTCCTTTCTTGATACCGCCAAGGGCATTTTTATATGTTCTATTAAAGAAATTCCTGCTGAGGCAGACGCTGGCAGCAAACGCTCTACAACCTTCTGTTGTTTCTGCCTTGGATGAGATTTTACGGCATTGTTGAACACTTTGGAACATTATATCAAAGTGCAAGCTGCAAAGTCTGGTGGTAAACTAAGGATTCCTAGAAACCTGCTTCCCAATAAAATTTATTTCCAGGGTCTCTGAAAATTTTAAAAACCTCGGCATCGTAGAGTAAGAACATCTTTCTCTTGTTTCACTTGCAATGCCTTTTAGTCATAGCAGTCATCATGTAATTAATAATGTGCTCTACGTAAGGAGCCAAGTTTATAAAAACACTGACTGTGGAACTTGCTGAACCAAGCCGTGCGTGTGTGCTGCAGTTTTTTCCTTATGACTCTGAGCGTGGTATTAAAAAGCATCAGAGGAAATGTGGTGCATCTGTTGACTTCGTATCTGTAGGGAGAACTCACTGTCACCCCAGGGGTGGGATTTAAAAGTCTTCTCTGCACCATCTGGCCTCATTCAGGTGCCCAGGCTGGAAGTTCTGATCCCACAAAGACCTTTCAGAAGTGAAGGTGTTTAAGCAGAGCCCTAAACAGCCCCAAGCCAGGCTTTGCTTCCTGCCCTAGAGAAACTACGCAGCTTCGTCACTGTGTCTCCTCTTTTCTCTTTTCTTCTCTTCCCTTCCCTTCCCTTCCCTTCCCTCCCCTTCCCTCTCTTCTTTACTCTTTTCTTCTCTCCTCCCTCTCCATGTGCACACACACACACACACACACACACAGTGAGCCTCGCACACCTGCTAAATCTCACCGAGGTTCTCATGGTCACCTGTATTTGCCTCTGCGATTGCTGTTTTATCATAGCCTACAAATGAACACCGTTCACGAGATAAACGTGTGTGTGTTGTTACGCTGATCTTGCGAGAAGTCTTCCTTGGGTGATATGGTTTGCACAGGATGTGAGTTCCCAGTAAACCAGAATCAGCCATGTGAATGGCTTCTAGGCCAATGGCTTCTAGGTCCCCCGAGGGACCTGCCTGCAGCCACCTTCGTGCAGCACTGTCAGATGGACAGCAATCTCCAGGGACACTTCGGTGTGTGGCTGGTTCTGGGCGAGGAAGACATTGACGGCTCAGCTTTGTTGGAAGATTAATCGGAGTTAAAGATCAGTCATAATTTCTACCTTTGATTTCACACTGATTTAAATCTCAACACTGCATTAGAATTTCTTTGAATTCTTATTCTACAAATATTTCATTAATTTTAATCCTGAAAAAGGTCTGAAGTAAGCCACAGGGAAGTGGAGGGCCTGAGTGCTGTTCCCGGGGAGACAGAAGTCCAAGCTAGCGGTCCCCTGGCCTCCAGGGCTGATGGAGCCGCCTGTGTGTGCGTGTCCTGAACACATCACTACACACTTCTTCTAATTTACACAGCACGTACGTGTTTATTTATATCCACTTGTGGAGATTCAATCTTTACAACGCTGTTGTGAGGAAGTCCCCTGGCCACTTCCTTTTCTGGCTGGGGAAACTGAGGCCTATGCAACAACAGCGGCTCAGCCAGGGAGCATGGCAGTGCGTGGAAGTGTCGCCATCACCTGTCTGACTTTGGACCCTCTCGGTGCCACACTTCAAGTCCTCAGGCTAGAAAAGAGCTGCACAACCCGGCCCTAGGTGGGTGACACCAGCCAGTGCCTTTCAGACTTACCGTGTTTGGAAGCTTCCTCAAAGCAATGCTCCAGGAAGCAGCTGGAGACAGCGTATTGGCTGCTGCATGGTCAGAACCAGTGACACGGGTACCGTTCCAGTCCAGAAACAAAAACAGTGTTGTGTCTGCTCCTGTAGCAGGAGTTTAAAGCAGGAGTCTAAAGTCAAGTGTCAGAAGACCTGAGATGTCCAGGGAGGCAGAGTTCGGCTAGAGGTGACAGGAGCAGGCAGGTGCACGTCCTCTCTGCTAACGGGACAGGGCTTAGAAGCTGAGGCTGTGTGCAGGGGCCGGGGAGGACTTACAGGGGTGTCCGGAAGTGCGGTGAGACAGAGGCAGAAGGAGAGGGCGACGCCTGCTGGGCATCCACACCTGGGCGCACTGGCTGCACCGTGAGTCCAGGAGTAGTGCACGGATGGGCAGCTTCTTGAGCGCGGGCCCAGGGCAGGGAGGGACAGGATGTGACCCCAGACGTACCCACAAGTGCCGTGCGGTGCGTATTAAGAAGCTGCAGCCAGATGTGTCAGATGGTTCTGTGACTGACACTGGGGACACGAGCTGGGTGCTATAGGGTGAGAGTGGAATGTGGAAGTGTGTGTTCACACTTGCTGGTTAGCAGGAGGAGTGGGGCACTGGTCAGGAGCAGCTGGCCCAAGGACAGGTGTCATCCAGGTGACACTGTGATGTGTGCTGCAGAGGGAATGAAGATGAGACAGGGACAGCCCAAGAGGTGTGGGCCTCAAGGACCAGGCGGATGAGAGATGTCCCTGAGGCCCGGGGACATGGCAAAGGTCCACACAGGGCCAAGAGGAGTCTGGGGGCCACACAGCTCCCTCCCCTCGGCGGAGCCCACCTCCCTTCTGTCGTTAGAGGGAAACACCCACACAGCCAGAGATGGAAAGGGAGCTGCTGTACCTCAGCCCAACGCTGTCTGTAATTACACAGGCAGTGACATTTCCTCTAAGATTGGCGGGGATTAGTCATTCAGCAAACAAAAATACACCTCCAAGTCAGGAACCTAGAAGCGGTGCCCCAGACAATGAAGAAGGGACGCCACCAACGCTTCTGGCCGGTGGCCGCAGGTGTGCACAGAGGTCGGCAACAAAGGAAGGCGCTCTGCGAGCTGTGGGAGGTGCGGGACAGAGGGACTCAGGTGGCCTGGGCAGTCCCTGGGCGCAGTCCAGCAGGGAAAAGCGTTATCCTCCTAGCTGGCTACCAAGCCGCGCCTGGATTGGGCACATAGTGGACAGGTGCGGACACGGCTTGCTGCTGCAGGTTAGGGTGACCTGTTTTTGGATGTAAACGAGATCTAATTTCAGGTGACTGGGACGCGAGGACCCAGCCTGGCTGCCGCTCCACAGAGGATGCGTGTGTGGCCGATTCAGTTGTGTCCTCCACCACCAGAGTGCGGACGGGCTGCAGCAGCACAGGCCGTCTGTTGGTCTCTCCTCCTGCCTGGCCCGTGCTAGGCACTGTGTTTTGTGCTGGGCTAGGAAGTGAACCCGCATTGCACCCGTGCACTGAGGGGTCTGGACCAGAACCTGCAGACCCAGTAGGAACCACTGTGAGGTGGAAAATCAGTAACAGAGATAAACTGTTTCATCCGCCATTTCTATGGAGATAAACACATCAAAAGCAGGCTTTCCACCTCACCTTCCCTCTGTGGAGACGCGGGCTTCCCCTCCCAGCGCCCGCTCTTCCTGCCTGGAGCTCCCATGATGCTTCTGCTGAAGCCCGTCTTTTCGGGACCAGTAACTGGGTGTGTCTGAGGAAGTCTCACTTTGCCACTTTTGAGAGATATTTTTGCTGGGCCCAGAATGCCAGGTTGAAGGGGGTTTTGTCTTGCAATATTTACAAATTCAGCTATCCAGCCTTCTGTTTCACACCATTTCCCGCAGGAAGTCCGCTGTCCTTCTTAGCTTTGCCCTTTGTAGGTGAAGTGTCGCCCTGTGCTGGCTGCTTTGTATCACTCTTCTGGGCACCTTGATTGTAAACTGCCTTGGTCTCGTTTTCTTGTTTGTTTAAAGTTTGTTGAATTTCTTGGATCTTCAAATTTATAGTTTTCATCAAGTCTATAAAATTTCATGCTCATTATTTTTTCACTAATTTGTCTCCCCCTCTACCACCATTGGGGATTCTATTTACCTGTGTTGGACTGCTCAGAATGGCCCCCTTAGATCACCATCTTGGCTATTTTTTAACAATTCTTGTTTTCTCTTATTCTATAATTTCTTACTGCATTTTACAATCTTGTTGTATCTTCAAATTCATTTTTTTTTTCCTTCTAAAATTCCCTTCATTGCATTCACTGTGTTTTTCATGTCAGGCACTGTGCTTTGCATCCATGGAACTTTCATCTGAAGTATTTTTGCACCTTGACCTTTCATTCTTTCCTTGTTTTCTCGGATTTGTGAAGCAGAGTCATAAAAACTTTGTGGTGTTCCTGTTTATTGCTTCTCTGGCCGCACGCTTTTGATTTTTCCCTTTTAGAGTGGGTTTCGGCATCTTTGCAAGGGTCACGTGTTTTTATTGGCAGTGGGGGCTGTGGGTGTCCCTCTGGTGAGTGCACTGTATCCCGTGGATTCTCTTGACAGTTAGGTTTATTCAGGAACAGATTGATTGGGATCTCGTCCTTCAGTTTTATCAGGCAGCCCTGAAACAGCATTTAGCCTAAGATTCTATTAGTCAGCTTTTTATCCCATAGCAAAATACCTAATGCAATTAACTTAGAAGAGAAAGGGTGGTTGAGTTCACAATTCTGAAGGTTCTCATCCAAGATCAGGTAGACAAAAAATTGTTTGGGGCCCTAGTGTGGGTGCAGATGAGAATGATGTGGACAGACTCCTCCTGACCAGGAAGAAGAAGAAAAAATAGAGGTGCTGGGGTCTTGCAGTCCCCTTTGGGGGCCCACCTACATGTCCTGACCTCCTACTCAGCTCTGCTTCTTAATGATTCCCTCACCTCCCAGCTACACTGCCTGGGGGTGGCACAAGCTTTCCTGTGGGGGCCTTTGGGAGATACTAGACCTTCAGACTCCACCCAGGGCTACATCTGTGTGAGCACTACAGGGGCAGAAATTTGCCACGTTGTCTGCTCCGTGTCTCGTGAATGGTGGGAACACAAACCGTCCCCGCCCCCGTGTGAGCGCTGGGAGTGGCTCCCTCTGGTTCTTTCAGGTGGTTTGGTCCGAGAAGAGTAATTTATCAGTGTGAGTTCAGCTAACAGGTGGGGAGAGACCCTCCACAAAGCGTTCATTCTCTCTCTCCACCCCGCCTTGCTGTATGGTCTCTGCGTAGCCCCCTCCTCCAGCGGCTGCTTAGCCAAGGGAGCACCATGGGCTTCCTTTCCGCACCGTAGCCCCAAACTCTTTCTAGGCAGTGAGTTAGGGCCCTGCTGGAGTTCGCCTTGTTTGTTTCCCTCCTTCATAGGCACTGACCTGCACTGCCTGGTGTCCGTGTCTGAGCACCAGTGTGTGTACGGCCACTCTGCTGTCTCCAGGCGGGTTCTGGGTAAAGCCAGTTCCTGTGACACAGCACTGTGAGAAGGCTGCTTCCCTGCTCTTCATCCAGGGTTTCCCATAGCACCTTTGATTTAGCAAAGCGAGGCTCACATAAACAACATGGAATTAATAAAGGTAAGCAGAGGAGCTAATCTCTGCTCTTCTCAAGAACAAGGGGCCCAGCAGTGACAGTCTTGGTGGCTCACCAGCTGCCAGGCTGGGAAAGGAGAAGGAGGCTGAGGGGCAGGCATGTGGGTCCATGGTCTCCTGCGAACATTCTGCGGGGGCCTCCAGGCTGTGCCATGGAAAGCGGGCTGCAGATGGGCACCAGGTTGGTGACTGCACCAGTGAGGTCAAAGGCAGGACCTGGGGCTGAGGATCCACAGCTGGTGGTGTTGGGAGTGAAGGCGGCCATCTCCCCTCTCTGCGCTGCAGTCGGCTGGGCCCTGTGTTAGGCTGAGCCCCAGGGCTTTGTCCACGGTGGATTCACCCGACAACGATATGGCATCTGACAAGGATAGTGCTGCCTGTTTCTGGCAGGTCCTGCTGGTTTTCCACGCGATTCTCAGCCATACTGTGGGAGGCGGGACTAGGCAGCTGGTTTCCAAAGAGCATTCACTCGCGCGGACCCAGCCTAGCAGTTCCACCAGGGACCTGCAGCTAGACTATGACTATTCTAGGTCCAGAACTCAAGTCTCTTGGGGACAAACCATGTTTCCCCTACTTGTGTCCTTCTCCACTGTAATTCTGCCCTCTCAGGGACACTTGGCAAGGCCTAGAGACATGTTGATTGCCACATCTGGGGCACAGGGGATGATGTGGCCCTGGAATCTGAGGGGTAGAAGCCACGTACTGTAATGCACAGACGGGCTCCCAGCAAGCATGAATTCTCTAGTTCAAAATGCTGGGCAACAGGGTCAAAGCTGCGAGCCCCTGGTCTACACTCTTCTGGAAAATTCTTAAAGTCAAGAAGGACCATTGCAAGTAAATTCTCACCTTTATGGCATGGTACACTGTCACTGACCTATCCCAGGACGCTTCTCTGTGTGTCCAAAGGTCCCCCCACCCCATCAAGCCTTGTGTAACCTACGCGTCACATAGGTAGACTTACCATCTTGTTCTCAACTATTTGTTCTAGACACATGCAGTGAAAATATCATTAGAAGGTGTCTGAGGTTTGAGCAAGAAAAGATTCTATCATCTCACGAGTGCCTGCTTCTTTCCAAAGGCCAGAGCACAAATGGGCAGCCACAAGCTCAAATTCAGTGGTGCGTGCTGACTCGGGTTAAAATGCAATCATGATGTAAAAGAAGTCGTAGTTTGTCTCTCCTTCAAGCTGTTTGTGCATCTCTATGTATATAAGAGAACATCAAAATATATGATGGTTTTTTTTCTTCCCAGGAACCAAATTGCTTCGGAAAATGGTTTTCAAATACAGTAAAATGCTCATAAATTTTTACTTATAAAATGTTCCCATGTGACACATTTTTTTAGCTCCATACCTGCCCATGGCCATTTCTCACCCATGAAGACTTTGTTTCTGTTTCCCCTCTGCCTCCCGGAGATTTATCGACCTGACCCTATGCAAAGGGCCGGCAGCTGGCTTTTCAGGAGGCTGTGCCTGGTTTCTGTTGAGAGCCAGGGCCTTGGGATTCTGCTTTCTTGGGGCCCCATTTATTCACATTGCCCAAACTCCCTGTGCCTGCCACACTGCCCCCAAAATCCAGTTAAGACAGGAGCAGTTCCATGGGGCCCTGGAAATGCCAGGCGTTATCATGTGGCTGGAGGTGTGCACTTAGCAACATTTCCAAAATATCCTTCTACACCCGTCCCCAGCCCGCACCCTCTTTCTTCATAAGGAAATCTGTATGAAAACGATTGGGCCATTTTAGCACCACAGATTCCCTGGCAAACACACTCAGCCTCAGACCGGCTGGTTCATGCATTCTGGTACCAGGATGGGAATGCGGCTGTCTTCTCTCTTATGGCTCCACCCAGGTTCTGTTCACACAGAGGGTCCAGTGGTCAGGGCTGGTGTTGCCTCCTGTCCTCCCTTCCTCCAGTCTTCTGCTGACGAGGCCTGGTTTCCTTGAGCTGATCTCCACCCTCCATGGTTGGATATTCCTGGCGTAGTCATGTGACCCTGATAGCCAATCAGCACGCTCCATTTCCCTGGATCACAGCTGGATGATTAGAGATGGGCTATGACCACAGCTGTGGGTAAGATGACACGAACAGTCATAGCACCCACTGGTTTGGCTCATACCATGTTCCAGACTCCATCTCGTGCTCTTTGTACTTCTTAGCTGACCATTCTGTGAGGTCCTTTATGTTCTCAACATCCCCATTTTACAGATGAGGAACCCAAGGCTCAGGATTTGGTCATGTTTAAATGGTCAGGGAGTGGAGCTAGGACTTGAAGCCAGTCAGCCAAGCACATTGTGCTGCCTCGGGATGGTCCAGATGTTCATCCTGCCACTGTGGGCTTGCCAGAGACAAGCTTCCTTTCCTCTGGGGCTCGTGGGGGCCAGGGGGGTAGCATGACCAGTGGGAGCAAAACTGAGAGAGAGAGAGAGCTTGAGCTCCTCTGAAATGGGGAGATTAATTTGAGCCCCTCGATCCAGCTACACCTTAACAAAACTCTTCCTCTGCAATACTTTGGCTGACTCTGGTGTGAACTGTATCTGTGACTTTCCCCTAAAACTGTCCTGTTCTAACCTAGTAAACCACAGCTCAGAACCATGGGAGTTGGCTGTCTCTTTGACCTCCCCTCCCTGCTGACTGCTTCCAGAGATGGTTACACAGCCATCCCAGCTCTGTGCGCACCCAGTCAGCCTGAGAGCAGCTCCCTTCCTCCAGGGCTTGTGCTTGATGGTGCGGCATGCTTTGGCTAATGGGACATGGGGACCATGCTGTGAGCTGGGGCCAGCCCTCTAACACCCAGCTGAAACTTCACCAAGGGCACAAAAGAACCTAAGCTTGTGGAAGAGACAACCAGGCCTCCCCACCCCACCAGCCTGTTTCCCCATCCCTCCAGGAACCAGATGCTTTACACCTTCCTGGGTGATCCCATCTAAGGCTGCCAGAAAACCATCCGGCTGAGCCAAGTCCAGATTATACCCCCCCCACCGCACGCGCACGCGCGTGTGCACACACACACACACAAATTAGTGTGTTTGGGCTAGCAGTTAACCTGCCACAGGGAATCAAAAAGCTCAGATCTGAATTCTACCTTTGGTTTGGGCTCCTGTAGTCTCTGTGTCCCAAGTGCCTCATGGCTGGCCACATTCAGACAGCTCCTTCTGCTGACCCTCTTCTCTCTCCTTCTTCCCTGCTGCAGGCACATCTTCATGGAAACAATCTACCTCACTCCTTGCCCCCCCTTGCATTCTTCCTCAGAACAAAAGGTCCACCACTCAAGGTGGACTCATCCACATCTTAGCCTTCTGTCCTAACAGTCCCTTCCCCAAATAGTGCACCTAAGATTCTGCCAACTCCTAAAGACACACTGCAATTCCTGCCTCCTCCCAAAACCTTTGGAAATCATTGTTATCAGGCGCCTTTGCTGCTGTGGATTTACACACTCAGGTGCCCACACTGGGCAGGAGTTGCACAATCATTTATCCAACCTGCTTACCATTTCATTAGGACCATTCATCTCCTGCCAATTTGCCACCATGGATGCTTAGCAGCCTTGGCCTGGCTTCCGTCCCCTCCTCTACCACCACTAGTGGGTAACACCTGAGAGCCAGAGCCTGCTTTGTCCACAGTTCTTCCCCAGCAGCGTGAGCATTGCTTTGGGGAAGCACGGAGGGCTCACTCCATGACGGCCATCCTGGGGAGATAGCACCCACAGTTGCGTCTGCTCCTCAGACCCATGAGGAGGAAAAGTCACAGACACTGTCCACACTGGAGTGAGCCAGAGTGTTGCGGTATCGCTTGCCTGCAGTACAGCCAGGATTTGAACTCACACTGACCCAGTGTGGAGTAATCACCACTCCACGCACCCACCTTGTGCATAACTGTAAGACAGTGTCAGGGGACAAAGCGTGTTTCTGTCTCACCTGGCTTCAAAGCAGATTTGACACCATCAGAGCACACAGTTGCCAGTGCTTCTTTTCGGGCTGAGAAGACTGCCGGGAAGCACCTGTGCATGGAGTATGAGAAGTTAACATGGCAGCTCGGTTCCCTACCAAGAAATAAGAACTCCGTCCCTTCCCAGCGGCAACCTGCTCCACGACGTGAATGGGCATGACATGCTCTATTTTGATGATTTGACAAAGGAGTCGGTCCTTCGGAATTGAAGTCAGCAGCCCTGCTTCATCACGGGAGGCGGCTGGCAGCCATGAGCCTCTGAAGATGCCCTGATAGAGAACTGTATTCAATTCACTTTTTTAGTATAATTACAGGGTGGCAGGGAAACCTGCCCAACTTTGTGTCACTCCACTCTCAAGTGCATCCCTCTTTGGCTGCATTTCGAGTGTGCTGTGGACCCAGCAGCCCATTTGCTTCCAGAATATTCCATCAGGAAGCATCTTGCCAAAGTTGCGCATGAACACAGTGTTCCTGTCCATGCAGGGATCCAGCAGTGCCCGGAGCTGGCCCACTCCCCAGGGACAGGGTTAGGGCCTGGAGAAGCAGGAGTGCCCACAGGGGAGAGAGGGGTCTCCTGACACGCACCACCCGATGGACCATGGCTCAGTGAGCTCAGGATGGCAGAGCACAGGGCCTAAGGCCCACCGGCCTCTTGGGGGCTCTGGGGAGGCTGTTTCCCCAAAGCAAGATGGAGGACAGTGCAGCGCAGGCAACTGTGGGAGGAGTCGGCGCCGGCCGTGCACCCCGGCCCATCAGCCGGGCTGCCCAGCTGCGTGGCCAGGCCTGGGCCTCATTTCTCTCAGCACTTGCCAAGAACAGGGACCCCCAGCAGGGCGTGTGGGACGGTGGCTGAATTGCATGCTATCTATCTTCAAGCTCCTCCTGATATTCCCTTGACCAAAGAAACTCGAGGCAGAGCGAGTTCCTCCGCACAGCTCCTCTGGTGACACCGCTCTCCACTGTGAGGCAAGACCAGCAGTGCTGTCATCATCACCACCAATTGGCAGGGGAGCCACCGCAGCAGCCTGTCACACAGCGTGGGAGGAATGAGGAGTGTGCTACACAGACGGCGATGCTTATGCATCCCTAAGATAGCATGAAGAGAAACTTGGTGAGACCAGCTGTAGCCCTGCTGAATGTCTTGTTCCCTTCCCGGCCCCGTATCCTCTAAGCCAAACACGCCCCAGAAACCCACATAGTGATAAAAAGGCGTATGTGTGTTTGCACAGCAGCCCCGTGTCCCTGGGTCAGGTCTGGGGCTCTGGAGGTGATGGACCAGTGCCCACAACATGAATGGGAGCCCCCCGTGCCTGGCGACATTTGCACGTGGACGTGACAGTCCCAGGACAAGAGCTGTCGGCCTGCTGGGCTTCTGTCCCATCTTTGCCGTGGTGTAGCAGGTCGAGGCTGTGTGAGGTGAAGCCCCCTCTGTGTGCACCACTCTGAATGAAGGTGATTAATAGGGGTGATGTCTGTCACGGGCCACCTCTGAGACCCTGACTGTTATTAGATCTACGTTACTGTATTGTGTTACCTAAGAACCTGCTTTCTAAGATTTAATCCTGGAGCTGCAGAGGGACTGGGCTAATGTGAGGGTGTCAACACCCACCCAGCACTGTATATGGAGAAATCACGTTAGAAAATGCCTGCATCTCAGAGGAGGGGCTTCTCTAGCGATAAGGTTTATTTTTAGAGCAATTTTAGGTTCATAACAAAATTGAGTGGGCCTGAACAGGGATTTCCTATCCACTGTATGCCCCATTCACAAATGCCCCGCCCATTATTAACAACCTCCTTTGAGTGGCCCGTTTATTACTTCTGCTGGCCTTGCATGGACAGGCTGTCACCCAGAGCCCACACTTTACGCTAGGGTCATGCTCGGCGTTGCATGCTCTGTGGGTCTGGACGGTTGTTTAATAGCGTACGTCCAACCTTACAGCGTACACGCCAGTTTCACTGCCCTAAAATTCCTCTGTGCTCCACCGCTTTACCCCTCCCTGCCCCAGCGCTTGGCGAGGACTGCTCTTTTTTGCTGTCTCCATTATCTTGCCCCTTCCTATATGTGGCAGAGTTGGGGTCACACGCTGCTCACACACACGGCCCTTTCAGATGGGCTTCTCTCACTTAGTACGGTGCACCTCAGATTGTCCCACCCCTCTTCTGGCTCGGTAGAGTGTTTCCTTTAAGCAGTGGTAAGACTCTCTTGTCTGGACATACCACGTTTACCCGTTCACCTAATAAAGAATGCCTTACTGTGTCCAAGTTTGGGCGTTATGAATAAAGGTGCCACAAGCATTCGAGTGAGTTCTGTGCAGAGGTGAGTTTTCGCTCCTTTGGGTAAATTCCAGCAGCACGGTCACTGCATCGTATGGTGGGAGTACGTGTGCTCTTCTAAGAAATGGCAAAGTGTCCTCCAAAGCACTTTGCACTCCTACAGGGACATGAGGTCCTATTGCTCCACATCAAATCCCCATGTAACGGAATCTCATTGTTGCTTCAGTCTGCAAGTCCGTGGTGACATTTGCTCTCTTGCCATCTGCATAGCTTCTTTGGCAAAGTGTCTGTGGAGGCCTAAGTTTGTTTGTTTGTTTGTTTTTTAATCCAGGTTGTTTGCTTATTATAGAGCTTCAAGAGTACTGTTTGGACAGCTCTTTATCAATGTGTCTTTTGAGAATACCTTTTTCTGCCTTGTGTCCTGTCTTCTCATTCTCCGGGTGGCGTCTGTCACAGGGAGGAGAGCTTTCATTTTAATGAAAGTCCGCTTATCGATTCTGTCTTTGATAGATCACGCCTTTGGTATTTTATCTTAAAAGTTATTGCCAATCTCAAGGTTACCCAGATCCTCTCCTGTCTTACCTCCCGAGAGTTTTATGGTTTTGTGTTTTCCATATGAAGTCTGCAATCTGCTGTGGGTTGATTTCGGTCCAGGCTGTGAGGTCTGTGCTTCCACTCTCCTTTCTGCTTGTTATTCCAGCAGCGTTTGTTGAAAAGATGACCCTTTCCCGACTGGGAAAGATGAGTCAGCTGTGGTGTTGTGGGTCACTTCTGAGCAGAGATGGGGCCTTCCTTAGGTTACTCGTGGGCTGGAGGAACTGGATTCCCCATGTAGGGAGGGAGTCCTTTGGGCTGGGAGGGGCAGGGAGAAAAGCTGGGCTGAGGGCCATCTACTGTTCACGGAGTGGCCCTTGGTGAGTCCTGAGCACAACTTTATTTATGTTTATGTGTCCAGTCTACAACAGGGCGCTTCCGTTTCTCCCACTGGAGTCTTGAGTTTAATCCTCTGAGCAGATGGGAGCTCAGCCCTAGGCGCACACTTGAACTTGAATCCGCTGGTCCAGCCATCGGTGATCTTGCCCCTTAAACAGCCGAGCCACGGCGATTTGTGGATTGTCTGCTGTTTCCCCACTGCCGGAACGACATACATGTCAGAAGGAAATGAAATGCGAGCTGACAAGGCAGCCTTCTGCGGGTTAATTCGTACCAGCCCCTCAATTTTCCAGCTAGAAATCAGCAAAATGCCACTCTCACACAGCATCTATCGAGGCCCAGCATCTGGGCCTCCCAGCTGCCACTTGCACCCCATGAGGACTTGTCAGGATGCCAATTTGCTCTGCCACCAAAGTGCTATTTGGAGCTGTGGAGCGCTGTCCACGGTCACAGAAATGGCCTGGCTCTGTGTTTACAGCTACAAGTGGACCTCAAGAACCCCGAGCTGCGCCGAGCTGCTCCCCCTAGGAGGGTCTGAGCTACGCCTGCGTCCCTGCGCTGTCACTGTCCTGCTGTCTGCGCTTCACAGCCAGGGTCCAGGGGAAGTGGTGCAGACCCTGCCCTGCAGGGGGAGGGTGTGTTACTTGGGCAAAGGCAGTTGTTAGTGCTATGGTTTTCTTTCAAAGGCCGCCCTCACTTCCTATGAGCAAGAGCGCTTGGGCAGCGCTGGGCAGGGATCACTGCTTTCCCCACCGCCCTTCTGCCTGTCTCCAAAAGCGAGGCACAGAGCAGGGCGGTGAGAGGCAACGAGCAACTCTAGCGGAGCTTCACACCCTTGTAATGGAACACAGCACTTTTTAATATTTTCAAAGAACATTCCAAATTAACTCATTTGCTCCAGGCCTCTGTAAGCAAAGGCTTGGGGTCCACATGGGTCCCCTGTGAAATGATCCTTCTAAGTAGCAGTGGCTGAAAGGTGTCCCACTGCGGTAATTGCTTTAGGATTGTTTCTGTTGGAGTGAATTATACCTGTGGTAGGATTTATGCTGGGCTGATTTATTTTAAATTGTAGGATAAGTTTTAAAGGACAAGGAGTATGTATTCTATAAAAATGTGTCATGGGGCCTGACTAGTAGGCGTTCTGAATGAGGAGAGAGAGAGTGTGTGAGGGAGTGGGTCAGGTTCTGGTGCTGTTACAATTCATCCTCCACCCCTCAGTTTACTGAGTTGTAGGGTGGAATGGTGTTGGTGACACTTCCCCTCTCGTGGGTGTTGAGGAAAGTGCTTTGCACCCTGTGCACCTGCCCTTTCCCAGTGGGTCTCTAGCCACGATAGCTGGGATTCCCTCCCCTCCTCCAGGTGCAGACCCAGGTGATCCAGGTCAACCAAGTGACTACAGTGTAGCAAAGCAGCATGAAACTGGAATCTAGACTTGACTTGTGCCTGCCCATCCACTAGGCAGCTGGGCGCGACTATATGCCAAGGTCGAGTTGGCCCTGGACCAGGGTTGCTGTGCAGACTTGTGGGTCCTGGAAACAATACCAGATAGGGAATCCCTGATTCCTGACTGCACTGCTGGGAGTGCATTGTATTAACACACTTCGTCTTCTTTGCCACCTTCGGAAGTGTGTGACATTACGATCCTCAGTTTATAGGTAAAGCACTGCGGCAGCACAGTGAAGCAACTTGCTTCTTGTAACGGGTGCCGCCTCCCCCAAGAGCCCAGTCTTCACCTGCTCTGCTGCGGTGCCAGGGTCTCCAAGCCAGGTCCACGTTGGCATAACCTGGAAAAGCACCTGACAAAACACCCCAGGATCTGCGTTTTTCACACCTCTTCAGCTAGCTATGGGGAGGAGACCCACATTTGGGAACTGCTGTTCTAGGTTACAGATTCTTGGGCACAACAGTCAAACAGTTTGTTTTCAAAAAGGA
The DNA here is from genome assembly GCA_004027295.1 of Dolichotis patagonum. Classification (NCBI taxonomy): domain Eukaryota; kingdom Metazoa; phylum Chordata; class Mammalia; order Rodentia; family Caviidae; genus Dolichotis; species Dolichotis patagonum. Next base: position 85,950 of record PVJX010003588.1, on the reverse strand, counting down.
AAATCAGACTTTCAGCTGCCCAGTGGCTCACCAATCCCTTGACCAGTTTTTACCCAGAGAAGTGAAAGATGGGTAAGAGAACATGGCAGCAGCGTTATTTGCAGTAGGTCTAAAACTGGAACCAGCCCAGGTGACCAACCCTCAGCACATCTCCAAGATGCAGGATTTCATCAAGCAGAGCCAAGGAGCCAGCGTAGAGGTGCACAGCCTGCAGCCGTGGAGATGAACCCTGAACCCACAGAGGGGCAAAGGCTCTGCAATAAAGCACCATACGGTCTTCATGGGATGTTCGAGAAGAAAGCCCAAGCGCTGGCATTTTGAGAAGGTGTTGAAGTGGTTTCCCCTGGCAGCGTTGGAGGTGGGGTGCTGCAGAGAAAGGCGACTTCAGTGGGGGCCATGTCAACTGTCTCAGCAGTGCACGGCTGTACACAGGACTGCTCTGTCACTGCCCTTCAGCAGGTTTACTTCAGGGGTGCACCCTAAAGACATGCGTGTCATTGTGCCTAAGGGGAGTGCAACAGGACATGTAGGGGAGTTCAGTCATGCGACTAAGGGTTGTGCAGTTCCTCCCATGTGCATTTGCCATCAGGAGGAAAAGAACCACACGTGAAAAAAAAAAACCACACGTGAATACTGAACCTTGTGGGACAGGTCCTAGGTCGTTTCCCTGCTAAGTCTGAGGGTGACCTGCTCCGATGAGCTGAGGGCGAGCTAAAGGGATGGGAGGATACATGGGAAAGCAAAGATAGGCTGTGATTCCAGGGAAAAATTGACTCTCAGAAGCCACCAAAGACCTGGGAAGTCATCGGCCATGTCTCAGGGATATCAGTGAGCGTGTCACAAAGTAACACAGGTGAAGTGTGAAGTGATGGGGTGCAATATTTTTCCAAGCAGATAGGTGAACCTTAAAGGTAAGTAAATGAAATCACTCAGTCAAAGCACATTGCATTACAGACAGAGCGGGGCTGGGAAGGTCTGCCCTCCTGTGCAGCTGCCCTGGGCTGCAGCAGAGATGCTCATGATTACCTGCTTCGTGGGGGCATGGGACTGGTCCCAGGTAGTTTCCACTCACATACAAGGAGCCAAGCGGAGAGTTAGTGACCTCGCCTTGAGGTCTCAACTTTGGTACAGGCAAGAGCTGGCAGTGGGAACCACGTGATGTTTTTTGCTCGCATCTGGTTGCTTCCGTGCACGGAACCCCAGGTAGAGCTGTCCAGCGACTGGCTGGCCCTGGGGAGACCCAGTGAGCATCAGTCCCCAGAGCAGAAGGGGGACATCTCCAACATGGCTTCTTGCCAGGAAGGAGGCTCCCAGACAGTCATCAAAGCTCAGTGGTAGCGCAGCCTTTGCTGGGGTGTATTCTGAAGCCGCATCTATCTGCTCGAAAGAGAAGGCTGCAGCAGGGCAGGTGCTCGGTGCAGGCTCGAGGTTGCAGGCTGGCGGCGGCTGCTGCAGCCAGCACTGTGGGTCATCAGTGCCCAGGTGCTGTTGCCCTGCTGAGAGCAGCACCATCTTGAAACAGCACAAGGTGTTCGATAGTAAGTGATTTCAGCAAATAGCACGCGTGTCTGCTGCTTTTTAGTAAGTTGCCATGAAGTGGGGGTGACAAGGCCGCAGGCTCTGCCTGGTCTGTAAATGTTTCTCTTGCCCACCGTGCTGCACACAGGACTTGGTGTCCACCCCTGCAGGCTTACTCACTGTGCCCACTTAGCCTGGGCTTGGGTGACGTTTCTGTGCCTGATCCTTACCAGGCTGCCAGGCTTGTGGTTCCCTTGGCTCCCGGTGTCCTCTCAGCCCGCACCTCATTTGGGTCACTTACTCGTGATGTGTCAGCAGCGCCATGGTTGGCAGAAGCTCAGGACATGATGTGCAGGAGACTGGCCTTTAAGAGGAAGTTCTGTGCACCTCAGAGGCTCAGTGACTGATCTGGAGGAGCCGTTGGGCTGGGTGCCACCAACACACAGTGGTCAGCACGGCATGGGTTCTAATACGCAAACGTTCAGTGTATACGGTGCCTGTATATGTGGCTTTCCATACACCGACATTCACCAGCCTGAGTCACACTCCAGGGCACTTCCTGATGAAGGGGGTCTGCCTCCAGCACAAGGCTATGCAGTGTTATATAACAAGTGCGTGGACCCAAGGTAGCGCCTGAATCATTAAAGCAATGTAAAATGACATTTGGGACAATCAAGTGGTAACAAGGATGGCTGATTTCATTTTGACAGTGGACCATCTGCGTAAGATTGGAGGGGTCATGCTCAGTGTATTTGACTCATCTGAATTCCTTACCTGCTCTGGATAATGGTTTACCAACGTTTTCCTCAAATCCTTGAGAATGAAGCCTTACAGAAGAATAACATCATTTTATTAGTAACTTCATTGCAGGCAGCAACATATGGCACACGGTGCAGTAAGTCCCTGACTTAGGAACATTGTGTAAGAGTCACAGGTGTACCGTACCGTACCGAATCACTTCGTCAGACTAGGAACAAATCCAACTTACGAAGTTTCCCGGAAGGGAACTCGTTCATGAGTCAGGGACTCACGGGACAGCCTTCCACACTAGGTTATAGCAGAGACTTGGTTTTCCTTACATCGGGTTTCTAGTCACCCATGTGTGCATCTACTGGAGCAGCTCAGAGGTAGCAAATGCGTTTGCAGCAGTTTCCTGTAGGCTAAGTTGGGCCGACGCAGCTTGGCTCAGCGTGTTCAGCCCCTCCTGGGCTCCTCATGACTGCGAACCGGTTCTGATGTTCATCATCTACATGCCACGGTGGGCGGCACCACACGTTCACCCTAGGCCCCCTGCACCAGGTGTCTGAGCAGGATGCTGATGAGTTCAATGAGCGCTGACGAACAGGAGACAGATGAAGGCACACGACACAGAACGACACGTGCAACTGTGTGTCACATGGAATTTCTATAGTGTATGGAAGCCTAAGCATGTTCAGGCGCTGTGATGTGGTCGCGAAGAAGAGAGAAGGAAGACCTCTAAGACAAGTCCCTCTCTTGCTTTGTATCTCACTGGGTCTCATTTGCTTGTTTGGTGGTAGCGATGTTCTTGAAGATACTTGTAGTGACAGTTAACCTTGACAGACTTGTAAAGAGCCTAGACTATTACTAAAACACCCTTCTCGATGTGGGCCATGGGGATGTGAGCCTGGGGACACGATGGTCCCTGGCCCTTTCTCTCCGGCTCTCACCCTGCTCTTGCTGCTTCCTGGCTGCCATGAAGCGAGCAGCCCTTTCGCCAGGCCCTTGCACCGTGATGCTCTGCCTTGGGGCCGGCTAACCATGGCCTGGAGCCTCTGAAACTCTGAGCCAGGTAGAACCTCTCCCCCTTGTAGTTTTGTGTGTCAGGTGTTCTTGCAGCAAGCAGAGCAATACACTGCTGTCGATACTGGTGGCGGTGATTGTGTTGTTAATGCAGCTGGGTTGAGAATGTTGTTGGTGTGGCTTTTTGTGAGCTTTTCTTCCTGGTGATGACTTTCAGATGTATGGCAGCCTGCTGTGTGCTGGGCACCACTGGCACTGGCAGTATCATGGCAGAGAGGGCAGATGAGATGCTTGTGTATGTGGGGTTCAGACTCTGGGCAGGGAGGGGCCAGGGTGGGCATCTCTATACTGCATTGATGACATCAGAAAGCAAGAACCATGCGGAAAACCAAAGTAATAAGTGTTAGCAAACATGGGAGACAATTTGGAGAAGGACAACTTTAAACTGCACAGCCAAGGCCGAGGAAGAGCTCTCTGGGGAGGCCACAGCGAGCCTGGGTGACGAGCTGAGGCAGTTGTGCAGATCAGGGCTGAGCTGCCTGGGCGAAGGCCCCGGAGGGAAGGCTCAGCACGGCACATCCCGGACCGAGAAGCTGAGTCCACTGGACAGATGCGATCAGCCATGGACTTGCAAATGTTCCAGGAGTCACATTTAAAAAGTAAGAAGAAACAGGTGAAATTAATTATAATCTTGTATTTTATTTAATCCAATATACCAAAGCAAGATGGCTTCCCTAGCAGTAGACATAAAAACACTAGCAAGACATTTTTCTGCTGAGCACATGAAGTCCGGAACCCAGAGTCGGGGGCTGGGCGGTTCAGGGTCCTTCAGAAACCGCCCCTTCTGTTCATCCTCAAAGTTTAGAGAAGTTTTGTGTAAAATGCTGCTTCATCTTCCTTGTTTTTTCTGGATTTGATAAAACAAAATCTCCACCTCCACGCTCACATGCTGTGTGCAAATCACTAAAATCTATAAACCTTGAATAGATTTAGAAAATCATACGCTGCTGTGAAAGGAACCCATAAATGAATCTTTGTATTTGAAGTTTTGTCATTTAACAAATGCATTGTTATCCATTATCCTTTCAACACTTAACAAACAACTCATAATGAAATACAGAGGGGCTCAATTGGAAGGGCCTTTTTCCCTTTCTTTCTTTCAAAAACAGCTATTTCCTTGCAGGTAGTAATTTTGTTTTAAGAAGAGCGATGTTTAGCACCAGACTTTTTAATAAAATATGTGTGAGAGAATAATTCTTCTAAAGCATTCTATATCTACAAAAATCTATATGTGGGAGAACTTGAATTATTCTCTAATAGATTTTATTACATGGCAGTTAAGAGTTTTTCGAAGAGACATCTAGTCAAAGGCATCAATTTCGGCTAACAAAGCACAGGAGAGAAAGAACTTACGGAAAACTGGCTTACGTCCCTGGTTTGCTGATTCTTCATCCATTTTGCTGTCATTTCCCCCTAGAAGGTGGAGCCTGCTAGGCTGTGGATTGTTGGGTGCTGTATCCCTTCTGCATGTGTAACATAACTGGCCATGAGCAGGTGGGTGACATCCCTCTGCCCGTCCCACGTTTCTGGACCCTTGGGCTGCATGCCAGGTGACAGCACCAGGGAAACTGAGGTTGGGAGAGACCGAGCTCAAGGAGTAGGACGCTGAGTGGGAGAGGAGGCCCAGGGCAGGGGCTCAGGCAGTTCTAACCCATATCCATGTGACCCTGTGGGGACATACAACTTTCATTCAGGAGCGGGGGCTGGGACACAGGACAGAAGTACCCACCTGTTCCATTTCAGACCCGCTGCCAAGTGTCCTGTGTCTGGTGGGCTGTGGAACCAGAGCTGTGAGTGAGAAGCAAAGCCCTGTGCCCAGCCTCCCACACACTGGGGAGGAGAGGAACAAAACCCTTGTTAGTTACAAAACACATGAGAAGCGCTGGGTGGAGGCCTGGGAGGGAACCCAGGGTCCTCACCCCAGAGGGCCCCCAGCCAGGCCTCCTCGATGAGTGGCCTTGGGGCTGCAGGTGGTAAAGGGACCACTGCTGTGCAAGCAGGCAGAGGGAGGGGAGCGCTCAGGACAAGGCGCAGCTGGGCGAAGGCTGAGGGCGAAGGCTGAGGCTGGGCGTGGTGACTGACGCACCCCTGCCACCCTTGTGCTCGGGGAGGCTGAGGTAAGAGGATCACAAGCTCGAGACCAACCTGGGCAACTTAGCAAGAGCTGGTCTCAAAATTTTAGAAAGGAGAAGGGGCTGAGAATGTAGCTCAGAAGGAAGGAAGCAGGGAGGGAGAAAGAAAAAGAGAAGAGAGGAGAGAGAACAGAATGGAACAGAACAGAGCAGAACAGAACAGAACAGAACAGAACAGAACAGAACAGAACAGAACAGAACAGAGAAAGAAAACACTAGCATAAGATGCAGTGAGCCAGCCAGGCGGGCAGCGGAGACGGAGAGAGGCACAGGTGGCCCAGACACCGTGCTGTGCAGGAGAAGCCTCACGAGGTTCCCCTGGTGTTGAATTAGGACAGTTTTGGAACCAACAGGAAAGTGCAGTGACTCAACAGCGAGCCCCCAAGACCCGCTCTGTAAACTGCAGCTCGCATCTCCCTGTGCTGCCGCACCCGAGTCTGCCTCTGGCCGGCATCCATCCCTCCGCTTCTCACGTGTTTCTGATGGAAAGTGTAGAGGCCTGTGCACTGCGCCCCTCAGCGCTGCCCCCAGCTCAGCACCTCTCAGCCCCTAGCGGATCCCTGCTCAGAATCCGGCTGAAGGCACGCACGTGCCTGTGACCGCACCTTGCTCTAGGACGTGCGTCGCACTCCTCAGTGCTGACGTCTTCTCGGCCCTCACTGGTCCCCCAACTGGCCCCACAGGCCCCGGGGCACCCGGCACTGGTGGGATTTGCTGGGCCCAAGCCGTGTCCACAGTAGCCCCTTCTTGTCAGCGTGCTCTGAATTCAGTTTTGCCTTTTGCCGGCTGAGGGACTGTTGGCGCTCCGCGGCTGAGGTGGAGCCCTGGTACGGATCCCAGACCCCGCAGAGTGCGGCATCTCCACTTTCTTCTTTCTCTCTCAGAGCACTGTCCGGCCCGTGTCACTGTCGGTGGCACTGGGCCTCCTGCCACAGCCCCAGCACCACACCCACCCCCGTCTCCCTCCCCCACTTCCTGTCGCTCTGTGCACAGGGAATCTCCGCAGACGGGGTACTTGGGGTTCAGGTTTCTCTTTTCTCAGAACCTTGCCTTGCTCCCACTCCATCTTATTCCTGGTGTGGCTGGACTTGGCCCAGCAACAGTATCTGTACTTTTCTCCTCCTCTTCTGTGCATTTATGATGCCCCTTTTCCTCCTGCTTTCCTACATTGGTGCTCTTAGAATTTTATTTATCTGTTGAATATTTAGCTTCTCCCCATTATATTTTGGGAGTTGACCCAGGAACTGCAGGATCCACCAAAAGCTGCTGGAAGACGTGTGCACCCATAAATATGCACAACTATTGTATGTTAATCAAAAATGTTTTCAATATTGCTGAGATAGAGATGCTAACTCCGCTGACATAATCATTACGCACTGTGTCCATGTATCGAATTTTCCACTGTAGTCCAAAATATGTGGAATTAAAATGATAATAATGGATTTGGAAATTTAAAAAGTAACAAGAGCGAGCCGCAGGTCACGAAGGACAGATTGGCTGAGTGACATGGAAAGCAGAGGCCCGCAAAGAGCAGGGTCCTGGGGACGGTGGATTTTACACGTAATTGAAAGAGGATGTTCGAACTTTCCCACTTAGGTCAAAACAAATCCACACTCAATCCCTTCCTACCCGCCCGGCCAGGGTATCAATATTTTAATAAATAGTGGCTCACAAACTCAGACCGCAGTGTGGCTCCTGCCTCTAGCTGCATCTTGGACAAGAATTCTGTCCAATAACTGCTGAATTTTTAAAATTCACTCTTGGCATGGACACACTGAACTTGAAGATAAACTCACAGGAGTGCCCCCCCAACCCCCCCCAGCCGCCCCAGCTGTCACTACCTGTAGGCAGGTCTCTGACAGTGCAGGAGGGCCCCCCAAAGCAGGCAGAGCTCACCAAGTATCTGTTCCTTGGGATCCATTCCTGGCTGGCGTCACAAGAGGAGGGTGCTCAGAGTCAGGTCCCCGGGTTCCCAACTCCGACCAGACTCCTCTAAAGGTAGGGAGAACCCAAGCACCGTGACCTTGAGCAGGAAGGGGGCAGAGTGACTGAGGCCAGGACTTTTAGGAGCAGTGTCCCAGGCAGTGTGGCCGGAGGCTCGTGGACATAGCACATTTGGCTGCATGGACCGGGCAGGGTAGCTCGGCCCCTCCTCCTCCTCAACAAGAATCACAGGGCCTGGGTGGGCCCAGGCTTTGGCCAAACCCACTCCTCTTTCTGCCAAGTGCCCTCACCCCCGAGCCTCAGGTCCCCTATCTAGAAGGCTGACAGCACCTTTGCTGCTCTGGTCAAGGAGGAAATGAAACGGGCCGTGGCTGGACCTCTGCCCAGCACTCCTCGAGCGTCCAGGAAAGGGTGGCTGACGCTTCTCCCACAGAAACAGCCTGCTCTGTGCTTTAAAAACGCTGTGCACTGGCAGCCATCCTTTCTGCACCACTGCTTAAGTAACCAATGCCGAAGGCCGTGTCCCCAGGGCAGCAGCAGGAAGGTGGCCCCGTGAGGACTGGTGCTTCATCCCGCAGACCCGTGGCTGCTCCTTCCCACAAGCTGGCACAGGGCCATGTGGGCGGGACCCCGGGCTCATCTCCTGAGCTCATCTCGCTGTCCCCACAGCCCCTGCGATCAGTGGTTTTACATGAGGGTTTGAGGACAGTGGTGGAGCCCAGTCAGGGTCTGCCCTGAATTTATCCGGGCACTGAGCCAGATGCCCTTATTGATTCTGCCTCTCGGCTCCTCCAGACTTTGTCTGATCGGGTCCAGATTGCACAGGGTGCCATCTGCCCCGTGGGCGGTGGAGAAGGTCGTGAAGCCATCTGCACAGAGCACACAGAAGGGTCCTCAATGGGGCCATTTGAACTATTATTATTAACATCTGATGGCTCTTGTTGCTACGACAACAGCGTCAGTGTGAGGATGGTCACTTCCCCTTCAGGAGCTTCAGGGCGTCCTCTGGGAGGAAGAGGAGGAAGTGACCCTGCTAGCTGGGGCCTCTCAAGGCCTGGGCATAGGCATGAGTGTTGGTAATTCGTTTACGTTACCATTGTGTTTGTCACATAATGAGAATATTATAAGCTGTGCTCGGAAATGGAAATTAAATTTTTAATAGGATATACAGAGGTAATAAAAAAGGGATGTGCACAAGGAGGGCTCCGGCCCAATAATTACAAATTATAAATTCATTGCTCACACTTGCATTTGGAATTGCAGAGTGAATTAAAATGCGTGTTTAGGAGCAGAGCCCACAGTACTTGCTCATTAAAATTCTGCGTCGTGAAGGTGGAGAGAAAGGCAAACGGGACACCTCCCACCCTGGGTCTGCTCAGGCCAAGACGAAGCCGCCTCAGATATTCTGAAGAAACCTCGTGCATGCTGAGGCAGGAAACACAGCAGGAAAGAAACTCTGCATTCTGAAGTTTGCATTCTTTCCTCCCGAGATCTATAGCTCAGTCACCATGTGCTTGATGGTGAAGGGTGTGACTGTCTCACTGTGTCTCTGTAGCATTAGGGGAAGATGAAGATTAAATGCTAATATGTAATCTTCATAAACCCTGCTTCTTAAAACTTTGACCTGTCAAGTACTTTTGCAGCCTCTGGGCGTGGACTTGCAGGCCAGCCTGGGAGGAGGGTGCTCCAGGGATGTGAGCCCAGCGGGTATACACTCCAGCACCCACAAGGCTTCTCCTGGCCAGGGGCAGGAAACACAGACGCCCTACTTGTAAAGATCCTGAGTACTGAACTCCCTTGGCAGCAGTGAACTAAGCATCCCTCTTGAGACAGTGTCACCCTGCCCCCACCACAAGTGGCACTAATGACACTGTGCAGAGTGGGAGGTGGGGCTTCTCTTTCTGTACACAGCTAGCAGTTTGCAAGGTCCTGTGTGGTTAGAACCAGAATTGTGTCTTTCAGAGCCGTGCATGGGCCGTGTCTGCTTCTACCATGAGTCACAACAGAAACGGGCTGGGGGAGGTAACCTGCAGTGCACCTACTGCTACTCCATATCCGATGTCTCTGCTTCATAGACTCAGCATGGATGGTTCCTTGAGGCTCGCAGCAGAGTGCAGATCATGCACTGGTGTGTCCGTTTCTCCCTGGTAGAGTGGGTCAGAACTGATGGAAAAGGAGAGCCCTGGAGACCAGGAGGCCAAGGGAGCTGGGGCCCAGTTAGAAAATGCTGAAAACTCTTGGTATGTTCCTGGCTACCTGGCTGCCAGTGAGCATCCGCTAAGGAGAGTTGTCTGAGTTGTGACGGCGGCAGGAGCCCTGGCTCAGGGGTCAGGAGACAGTGGTGTTGGCCCAGCTCTTCCAGCCTCAAGGAATCTCAATACCTTCGAGTGTGTATATCCCCACGGCCAACATACTAGGCCCTGTGGCCATCAGAGCTGTCTGGAGACTCACAGGCCACACACAGGGGCACATTCTGGAAAGCATGACATGCTGTGCAGATGAAAAGAGGCAATCTGAACACCAGCCATTAGACCTGGCACTATTCCTGCCAGGGTCACTGTCATACACCAGGGCACCAAATGGGACAGGTCACTAGACTCAACTAATGACACTTTTTCCTTCTTTTCTTTCTAGGTAAGTCATTCTGCCAAACCGATATGTGTGTCCTTGTGCGTACCTGTTGTGCCTTTGAGAACGTGTGCTCTGTCCCCCTGCTGCCCTGAAGAGGCCGGAGTGAAGACCGTGTATAAAGTAAGAGAACCCTAGGAAGCACCTCTGGGGGGCACTGTGCCTTGGTCGATGTGTGAGGGATGTAGATCACATTTCCCAAGCTCGTGATGGCATTACCTGATCTTTTTTGATCAAACTTGTGCAAATGAAGAAGAGGGGAGGGCACTGAGATACCTAACCAGTGAGCCAGAAGAAAACAGTCATTGATGTGGACTAACTGGAGAAACCAGCATAGAAAACGATTAAACTCCACTCCCGCCAGAATCCTCGAGGCCCAAGTGAGAAAGAGCTCGGAATTTCAATTTTAACTTCAACTGCTCACTCTCCGCACGGAATTTCTCATATCGTAACAACCCAGTGGGCTGGTTTGTCTTGTTCCTTGATGATAGTGCAGACTCTGTTGTCTAAATCCTTATGCTTTCTGGGGTTCTTTCGTCTGCTTTCCCAAAGTTGTCTGGGGCTTGCTTCGTATCAGGTGGTTCATTTGGTTGGCAGCAATGGATTTGGAGGCGTTTTGGGTTTAAAACATGTTAGAGACGCACGGCTAAAGCTTCTCGTCAGCTCGTGACAGAGGACTTTGCGGGGGCTGCCTCAGTTGTGTGGTTGAGAAGTGTCCCCTTTGCAGCTGGGCGTCTTGCAGCAAGCTGATGTGTCACTCTCCGAGGTCGTGTGTAAATGTAACCGCGTTACTGTCTAAAAAGGAAAACCGAGTCAGGCCCTTCGGGGTTTTCGTAGACGTTGCTTACGCAGACGTAGCCACCGGTATCATCAAGTGGGTTGGGCTCAGTGAACCAAAATGTAAAACAGAGCAGGAAGCAAACACGCAGTAGGGAAGAAACCCCACAGCCTGCCTGCCCGGATGGCCTGCCCCCCACGGTGGGCACGCCTTACCCACAGGCTTCCTGCCGCACGGAGGGTGAAGGGGAGCAGGGACAGTTAACATCCCTGCAGACATGCCGAAGGAGGAGAGAGTGCTGCATGCTAACTACATCGCCTACTCTGAAAACGCCGAACACTTGATTGCACTATTTTCTCTTTGGTCCTGGAGAAAGCATAGGGACAGTCCCATGAGGTTGTTTGGGCCATTTGATTGCATAAAACAGTAAGAATAACATTAATGTAAACTCACTGGAGCATTGCACTCCTTGGAAGCTGGTTTGGCCCAAGTGACTGTTGTTCCAGTGGTTTGGCTGGGTCCCTGGGGAGAGCCCAGGAAACTTTGAAAAGCAGACAAGCTTCAAGCTCATGACCAGCTCTCCCAGGGAGACACTGATATGGGACAGGAAGCGCCTGGTGTCATGTTATCTCCCATGAGGCAGGACTACCCACCCCCCTGGTGAACACCTGCCCTCCAGAGAAAGGACACACGATCAGGACGAGGTGCCGCAGAGGAGAGAAGCGGCAGGGCTGGGAGGGTCCGTTCTGGGTTCCGGGTGGAGGAGGGGCATCGGACTGGCACCAGTCGGTGTCTGACACCGGACACTCTGAGATGCAGCTTAAAGGCAAATGTAAGGGTCTTTCTCTCAAAAAGCAACAAAAGAAAGTAGAAAAAGATCACAAAGGTAAAGAAAAATCAAGTAATCTTGGTAAATTTCCTTTAAGAAGCAACCCCAAGCTCAGCATTTGGTGTCCCAGATATTGAGACATTGGTGTCCCTTAAGTCTTAGGAAAGGTCATATAGGCCATATGTCAAAGGTCACATGTCATCAGGACATAGGTCATGCCTGACTTTGAATTCCAGCCTCAGAGTATCCAATGTGTACAAGACACACTCCAGGTGAACTGGCCCAGTTCTTACCATTTGCTCAACATCATTCAATTCGTCACACAAGTCTGTGGACAAAGTGGACAGTTTCCCTTTTATTTCACCTACCACTGGCTTTTCTTCTCACTGTCTGCAGCTCGCCCTAGCAGGCAGAGGTCCAATGTAAGCGGGTCAACCCGCAATGCCCAGGGCTTTCTGTGGGGCTCATGTCACCCCACCCCAACATCCCTGGACTACAGCAGCCAAGCTTATGCACTAGCACCGGTCCTAGGGCCCCTGTCCTGCACTGAGAGACTCCACCCTTTGCAGATGTCTGAGAGGGCATTCAAGACCCAGGCCCCGGGGCTCTGGGCTCCCTGCAGTGTCCCTGGGTGGACAAGGGGACAGCCCTGGGGCTGGACACACACTGAGGTTAGCCCTGGTGTTGTTTGTGTCTGCCCTGCCTGAGGCTGGCTTGGTGTGGTCATTCCGCTCCCAAGGCTCCTGTTAAATACTCAAACTTCAGACCTTTAGAAACTTCAGACCTTTAGAAACTTTAGACCTTTTATTCTAGAAATGATGCTTGGGATCGGGCTTGGAAATGACCCGAAATAGATTTCGACCACTGGGCTACTTGTGGTGACAGCATTTTCCCCTTAACTCTGGGGTTCCCAACTTGGGGTGATTTCAACCCCAGGGACACTGCAGGGCATTTACATTGGCACAGTTGGGGGTGGGGGAGCCTCCTGGTGTAGTTCGGTGCCCTACGGCATCTGGGACACCCCTCCACCTTGCAGCCTCTTCTGCCCTAAATGTTAACAGGGTGGAGATCGAGAGGCCCACACTCCAGGTGACAGAAGACTTCGGGAGCATCTGTGTCAGTTACATAAATGTGACAGACGGGACACTATTCGCCAGTTTATGCAAGTGTCAGCCCCACCAGGTACTTGTGGTTCTTACCTGCACTTTGAAAATGGGGAAACTGAGGCCCAGAGTGGTTAGAAAACTGCCTGAGATGGCAGTGCCAGCACTGCATGGCTTTCAGCCTCATACAGAGGCAGCTGCTCCCTCCAGGGGCAAGCAGGCCGGGCTGCCTTGGGGAGCATGGGGGGCCCTCAGCCCTGGCTGCAGCCGTGAGCCAGGCTCACTCTGGATGCGGCAGCCATGGTGTCCCTGTCAGGTGTAAATCTGACTAACGGCTTAATTGGTATCAGAAACATAATTAGGCCGGCTCTTCCCCAGGGTCTCCAGCTGGTGATAACCGCCTTGATCTCATCAGAGTCAGCCAGAGACACAGGCTTCCTCTCCGGCCGCATGGCGCTGCCGTCTCATCCCTTCCTTTCTCGGCCTCCTCCTCCCCAGGGAGTGACAGAGAAGAGTCTGGATTAAGGGAACAAGGCTAAGACAACAGAGGGGCCCCACACCCCAGGAGTGGGGCAGGTGCCTGCTCTAAGTACGTGGCACCTGCCCTGTTTCACTCCTTAGGATCTAGCACTCAAAGCAGTTTTTCAAGTGTAAATTACTTTAAATTCGCCACCTGCTTCATTCCCTTGGATCTAGTCCCAGGGCAGGGTGTTCGGTCCTCAGCCAGGCGGCAGTGACAGAGAATGCAGCATGGACGAGGGCAGGAGGTGGGGCAGAGTCACTGACCCCGGGACGGATGCTCTGCCACTCAACGGTCACCGGCCGCTTCCCTGTGACTCCTAAACTTCACGGCATCCTCTCTGTCCCTGCTCCTCCAGGACGCAGCCCTACCTTTCCACAGGCCTTGGGAGTCCAGTCAGGAGAGATGCGGGGCAAGGCGGGGGCACGGCTCTGGGGGAGACTGTCCTTCTGTCCTTGCTGTCTGTGCCCAGCGCAGCGGGGGAAGGAGTCTGATGCTTCGCTTCGCTTTGGGCTGTGTGTGTGGCCCGGATGCTGTGCCGGGACCACAGAGCCCGTCCTTGTTAACACCTACTTAGGGGGACCTGATCCAGGAGGAGCGGGGCCATGGGGCCACGGGGGCTGTTTTTGTTGCATTCTGGATCACATAGTTGGTATCATGCCTGGCAAACCAGAGGTGTTTAACATCTGCCAATAGGAAAAACAAAGTGGGGAACAATGAGCAAAAACAGTCATTCGCACCGAAGAAGTTAAAGGTCTGGTGTATTTTAGGCAGCGCGTGGACTTATTAATGATTCCACAGACACCAACACCTACCTGCAGCTCCCATCCTTTGTTGACTCTTCTCTAATAGTAACCGTGGAAAATTCTGTTGTGAGGTTGAAAACAATTAAGATGCATAGAAGTCTGTGCAGTGCATTAGAAATCTGGAGATGACAGCAGAATGTGGAGTTAGAATTAGACAAATGCAATTAAAATATCATAAAGTAATCTCATACTCTGTGCGATTTGATAATCATTTACTCCGCCTAAGAATTCTGAATGGGAATAACAGCACAAATCAAGCAACTTTATTGTTAGTGCTAAATATTTACTTAGATTATAGAGGGGAGTAGACGGGGTACGACACACTGTGATAGAAATGAGTCTTTTTCCAAAATTACAAGTTGGGAAACTTGCACATTTGGAGAGAGCAAAGCTCGGCCTCTTGTTTTTACTTGTGGAGCAACCAGGAAACAAAACTCTAGACAATTCTCTGTCCTTATTAAAATCTAATTACAGTAATAGCCCAGCCTTCAACTCGGGGCATTATGAATGCAATATAAATGTTTGAACAGCTCGGTCGCATGCATTTCTTGCGTTCCCACATCGTACCACTGGTGGTGGTTGCAGCTGGCTTTCTGGGGTTTATATGGTAAAAAATTTGAAAGAACAAGCTGCTGAATATATTATGCAGGATCTATACTTTTTTTTTCTTTCTCCCTCACAGAAAGATAAAGCCTGCATTTTACTAACTCTTTTGAGTTTGGCTGAATCGGGTAAGGGATTAATTCAATGAATATTCATATGGCGTCTACTAGGTTCTGCCCTGAGTGATATAAACATGAGAGCTTGCAAAAGCTGGGGAGAGAAAAGGGCTCGGCCATAAGCTAGACCTACATACTGAGGGCTGTCCTGCTTCTGGTCTGGGTGGACCCAGAGAAAAGGAAGAAGAAGGCACAGCTAGGATTGAAAGCTATCGCACAAGAGCCCTGCTCCATATGGGCCAGGAGGCGTCTCAATACTCAGAAAACTTTTGAGTGAAAAATCAGGGAGGTGCAGCTTCTTGGGCTGTGGGTATGACACTGAAGGACTAAAATTATTCCACTCAAGGCCCCCGACCCTGCTGGTTTCCCTACAACACAACTTTAGAAAAATAAGCCCATTTGAGAGGTTAGAGTATTTTGCTTTGCTAACTGAGTTGGCAACGTGTTCTGTGCATTTTTCGGCCAAACGCATTCCTTGAGTCAGATGCAACAACTAAAAATAAATACAGACACATGCACACAGCGACGCTTACAAATATACACATTTTCGCTAAAGGTAATTTTTCTAACAGCCAGAATAGCTTTTGGTACCACATCTAATTAGGAGATTGTAGAACAACGTCGAGCCATCTTGATGATAATAACCATCTTCAGATAATGTGGTGTTAAATTGGCTCACTCAACATCCATTCTGTAAGTAGATTTGGTTTATTTTTAGTCCTCATTTGAAGCCAGGAATCTAAATGGAGAGGAAGGGTACTGGGCGAGGGAGGCAGGGGTAGGGGCCTAGCACCCACAGCCCTTCCCTCTGCTGCTGGGCCACACCCAGCAGCAGAGGGTCCAGCACAAGTGTCCAGCAGGGCTGCTGCTCAGGGTCTGAGCCCTGCATTCACACTAAGAAGAAGAGATGATAGCACAGGTGAAAATGGCGTGTTCTACCGAATCCCAGACTTGACTCCTCAAACACTAGAGGCCGTTCCAGCCAAAGACAAGCCCAAGGAGACAGGAACATCAGTGCTGGGGGTCTTGGGCAGAGACAGGACAGGAGGAGACCCGAGGCTACTCTAACGAGAGACACGTCTCGCTACTCGCTTCCTCACTGTGACAGCCGTCCGCGCTCTGGTCAGATGTGGATGGTAGATTAACGCCCCGGAGAGCGTGTTCTGTTTCTTGGGACCACAGTTACAGCTTCTCTGTAAATCTAACACTATTCTACACTGATAGGCTCGTTTAGAAAATATAAACAAGATCACTGAAAACACGCACTATTCCACCGTGGGGGAAAAGCTTGCTGAGCACACGTTGCGCACTCTATTCTGTGTGCACACCGTCCGTGCATGCAAGCAGCCTGCTCTCTCCCCTTGTAGCGATGTGACCACCATCAGTGTGTCAATAAAAATGCATTTATTTGGTCAGTGAGCCAACTGGTAGCCTAGCAAACGCTGTGTCAATGCTGCATCCTTTGAGACTGGACGGAAGAGTCATGGACCCTGGAGACACCAGGCCGCCCATGTCCCACGCTCTGGGAATCGTAGTGTTGGGGACAGACTCCTGGAGAAGGCACCTTGTCCTGTTGGAGGCTGAGCCACGGGAGACAGTGCTGTTGGGCCCTCTGCTGGCCAGTACCAAGCTAGTGACCATGCTGAGTGACTATGCAGGAAGGCCCACTTCCCTGAGTGCAGAGTAGCCTCAGTGGGATCGAGGACAAGGAGGCCACAGCTTGGGCCCAGGTTCTGGGATCCCTGCAGAGGAAGTGGCAGGGGAGCTCGTAGCAAGGAATAGAGGCACTTCAACACCAGCCACAGGCCAGCCGGGATGAGTTGTGCAGTACAGAGAGAACGGAGCTGTGGCCTGTGCTGGCAGCACTGCTTCCTCTGAGGCAAGTCTGTCCACCTGCCCCTGGCTGCCACTGAAACCCTAGCACCCATGGGGCTGCCCCAAGGTGATGCTGACTTACCACCTAACACCCAGAAGGAAGGAGGGCAACCATCTTGGTTGGCACACAGCTCAGAGAAGCAGGGAGAGCTGGCCCCCACCTCCCCTGCAGCCCTGACTTCTGTGTTCATAACCCCAGGCACTTCCACCATGTACTGGCCACCAGCACCAGGGCCTATGGGGGACTCCCTGGCAGGCTCCGGCTCCTGGGGTCTCCAGCCTGGAAGAGGGGTGGGTGGACCACTCAATCCGTCCCCCTGCAGGCAGTAGTCTGCTGCACCCTAGGGAAAGCCAGGGACACAAGGTGCTAAAGGACTAGGCTTGTCAGCGTCTAAGTAGGGCCGCAGCCATTCCTAGCTCTCAGAAGTCCATCGTTCATTTCCCAGCTGTGCCTCCCCGGAGGGGCTGCCTCCTGCCCCGTGAACAGTGGTGTGAGACGTTGCCATGCTGCCAGCGGTGTCCAAGCTAGAAAGAGCTCGGGCTTTGAGGATTCAGCAAGGCTCTGGGGGAGAAGGAATCCAGGTGGGACAAAGGGAAGATGAGCCTGAAAGGGGGAGCAGGGCTGAGAAACTCCTGGCTACGCAGAAGAGTCGCAAGAGGAAGGGAAGGAAGGGGCAGAGGAGGCGCGGGAGGCCTCTGTGCCTAGACCATGCCTTGGGGGCCTGAAGACCAAACGGAACAAGACATAGGAAGGCTGGGGCCGGCGAGAAGTAGTGGGTTGGGGGGGATGGACTGGAGCACGGAGAGCCCAGTGGGCCAGGCCAGGCAGCCAAACGTCACCTGGACTGCCGAATCCTGCAGGAAAGACGAGATCCCGCTCCAGGCACAGAGTGCAGCCCCCGTGGCTGCAGCTGGTGCTGTTCACTGGCTGCCACATTTAGTGGGGAAAAGGAAGAGGGAAGGGGCGGGGATTTTCCATATGGTAAAGGTTCTCGTTAGATTCTATTGTAAACGTTGCTAATGGCTGGGTTAACATCATTTGGAAATCATTGTAAATATCAGCTGCATCTATATTCAGCACTTGAAATTTTCCTATTGAAGCCTGTGTAGCTTTGCCTGTGTTTTTCGGCGGAGTGTTATTCATTTAAAGTTGTTTGAAAATCTGATCAGAAAGATCTTCAACCCAGAAATTTAGTGATTTGAAATATACTAGCCTCTTATCCTCCAGGCGTGCCTTTTGAGTGATACCCTGGGAAAAACACGGGAGGGACCACGCGCTTGGTGTGTGCTGTGGTATTTAGAGGGCTGGGAGTGCGGAGTTGGGATTTGTCACAAGGGTTGTGATCTAACACCTGTGAGCGCCTCCTGTCACAGGAGTAGGGGGCAGTGTCCGAGGACAGGGGGTTTGTGGAGGCTCAGAGATGTAGATGGGCACACTTATCATGGTGTTCTGGCAGCTTCCTGTGAAGGCAATGCATTCTCCATACAACGCTTCTGCCACTGTCTCTGCCCACTGAGTGGCCCCCAGAGGACCAGGAGCTGGTGGCTGACTCAGGACTGGATGGCTCTTGTTATTAGAACAGCCACAGTGGGGTTCTAATCACAGGGGGACTGCATGAGTGGCGACAGTGGTGACAGGGTGTGTCCTAAATTATTTCGGGGGAAATGGGCCCTTGGGGAGTGAAACTGAAGGCACAGATGGGGCAGGAAGATCCGATCTCCAGGCTGTCACCACCTCCGCTGGGGGACAGTGCAGATTCACACAGCACCAGCTCCTGGAAGCTGACGCTTGGGTCCCGGAAGACGTCTTAAATTTTCTTCAGCTCCTCCCAAGTTTCTCTAAATCTGTTGTTCGGTGTCTCCCATATATTTCTCCAAAACAGAAAATTCATTTAGAAAACCTTCAGCCGCAGCAGATGCGTTTACAGGAGGCCCTGGGCTAAGAAATGCCACCGGGAGATCCCCAGAGGAGTGCACCTCCACTTTGACCAGCACCCCGCACTTTGCAGCCTTCATTTAAGACAATTTGTAATTTCTTAGAAACATCCTCACGAATCATAAGATATGTTTATGCACGGGGCGACTTTGTGACTGTTTCATAGGTGGAGAAAGAAAGGCCTGAGAGATTTTTAGTGGCTGGCAAGTATCCGCAGACGCTCAGGAGAGCCCTGGGTGTCTTCATCAGAAGCAGAGTCGCCCTGCTGCTCTCCGATCCTCAACACTGATTCCCTGCCCTGGGGACACTGATACAATAAATTGTGAAACTCACTTTTTCATAGATACCCCGTGGAATAAATGCCTGGAAAATCCCTCCCTCCCTGATCAGATGCCTGCCGAGGAAACGTTCCCTCCACTTGCCCCTGAGCACTGTAACACTCGACTGCCGGGCTCTGAAATTTCACAGGGAGCCAGAACCCCCTTCATCTCCTTGGTTTATTCGCCTTTCTTCCTGTTGCAAATCAAGCCCATTGTGACCTCTGGAAGTAGGTGAGGCTGCTGGTTCTTAATGAGGATCAAAGCTATACATCAGGAGGAGGCCCCTGCCCTGCACTAGGAAGCTGGAATCAGGGTGTGCGTTTGTGTTCCAACCTGTGCTCGAGGGAAGTCACCCCAAGAGTTCTTGTAGCCAGGCTCACAAGTGCCCTCCAGGGTCGGGGACGATAAGACCTGGTCGTCTCCACTAAGCGTAGCCCGCTCCGAGTTGCCCATTTCCGGTTCTCATCACACGTCGTCCTGTGCGAGGCCTGGAAGGCTGGGAACCCGAAGGGCTGCATCTATTAAAACATGCGTCACCGAAGCTCCACGCACATCATGACCCAGTTCTCAAGGGCTGGCGCAGAGAAGACCAAAAGTGGGTCATCAGAGAGCCGGGTCGGAGAAGGGAGGAAGACACTCCATGAGCAATCACTTAAAACCTTTCAGCGTGGGCTTCTGAAGATTAACCAAATAGCCTGGGGTGGCGATTCCGGAGATGCTGGCCGTGTAATTTAGGGCTAACGGTGCCCTGGGCTGGCCGGCTGCTGGAGACAGCAGGAGCAAACCCACCTCTTCCTCCTCCCAGAAGCTCTTCTGTGGAGTTTAGATTCCTGACAGAGTCCTCGGTGTTCCTGGAGATGGGGACCTGGTAGATTAAGGTTATTTTCTTTGTTGGGCTGTTTCTTTTGGTAGATTGTAAACCCTGTCCATCAAAATCTGAATTATTTTTACTAGTAAGAGCAGAATGGCAGGTTTTTCTTCATTTCTATTTTTAAAGGACATGGGCCCTCCCATTCCAGAGCCCACAGTGGAAGCCACACCATCAACAAAGTCAGGACCTCAGGAACCTGAGAAGCCCAGTCCACAGGCTGCACCTCCTCTGGAGTCCGCAGGGTAGCCGCACAACAGGGCGTGGCCGCTCCGCCTTGCCTGGGCCCTGGCCGCATGGAGCTGGAGCCCCAGCTCTGGCTCTTCCTGCCCCAGGACCTCTCGGTTCTGATGACCTGGCCGAAGCCGGAGGCTGGGGTGCCACAAGGTAGGGCACACGACGCGGCACCCGTGGAGGTTCGGGTGCTGTTCAGGAGTGTCCTGTTCACCCACAGCACCCAGGAAGGAGACGCCGACCCTGGTGGCGCTGCGGTCCCGGGGGAGCCTGGCTGGGAATCCCGTGGCCCGGATGGCACCACACACAGTTCTGTCTCTGTGTCTACCTTGCACGATACTGCCTGTCCTCCAGGCAGTCTGATTGCTGAGACCCAACCCACTTTCTTTACTTTGAAAACAGCTCGCAAACATCTGACGGCTGCTTCCTGTGGCCATCTGTGTCTAACGGGCTGTGCACTTGAGCCGTCCCTCCCTGCCTGTCCACCCCTCCTCGTCCCTGGCTTCAGGGCTTGGCCTTCAAGTCACTGCCCCCGTCCTTACTCCCATCGCTGGTCTGGGAAAGGACCGCAGCATTAATTGAACAGCCACGTCTTTACTGAAGCTAAATATTACCTGGGCCCAAAGGTGGCAGGTGATATATGGACGTGACCCTCCACGGTGGAGCTGAGTTGAAAGCCGCAGATTTATTTTGCCTCGGGAAATACAGATGGGATTTTGGCTCAAACGTTCACTGTCTTGCGAGCAGCTCCTGAACTGTGGTCAGGAGTGGGTAGTGGTAGAATGCAGTGTCTTAGGGGTGGCGAAGGTCAGCAGCACGAGGAGGCAAGGACGAGTCCACTTGGGCCATCGCACAGCCTTGGGGCCAGCGGGCCTGACTGGGCCCTTCACCTGTTGCCCCCGTGCTTCTGCCGAAGTGTCTGGCACAGAACATGTATTCATGCTATGTTGGGTTGAGAGAAAAGGGAGCTGGATTTTTAAAATTTATTTACTGTGGACCAATTTCACTTTCACATTTGCCAAACATCAGAAAAGCTTTAGAATCCTCGTGTTGCCGGGGGCTGTGCAGGTCCTGCCCGCTGCCCGCTGCCACTTGGGTACCTGGTTGCGGCAGATTACCCTGTATTCACTCCGTGTGAGGATGCCGGGGCACAGGGGACACTGCTGTCCACAGCCGACTTGCTTCTGCGCGGGCTGACAGCAGCACGGTGGAGGAGCTGCCTCTCCGTGGACCCTCACTCACCCCGCCCCCTTTGAAACCGCATCGTCAGACCTGCGTCCCTGGGTCACAGCAGCACAGAAAACGACTTACAAGTTCACTGGCAGAAAGCTCAGCGGCTGAGCTATTTTAAAGCAAAATATCAGACCGTGGGAGAGGCTGGACTGATTGTAATGACACAGGGCGCAGGATGAAATGTCAGACCGGGGCCTTGCTCCGGGGGAGTCACTAAAAATAGCCGGATGGGCACCGTTCCCAGCTCAGAGCCTGGCTCTGCTGGGCTCCACGCTGTTTTAGGAAACCTGATCTGTCGCGCAGCGCTTCCTGCTCTGGTGGTGTCCGCCCTTGTCCGGGCCACCTCACCTGGCAGGAGTGCAGGCATTCGGCCTCCTCCCACGAGCCCTGTGTTCATAACATGGGACTGTTTATCAGATATGGCACACACTGGAGAAGGCGCTCGGGCCCATTCTCAGCCTGAAGAGTGGCCGGTGTCGGGATCAGTGCACAGGGTCTGCCCCAGGAAGCCCAGGCACCTTGTGGTCACCTCTCCCTCCCAAGGGAGACTACCCAGACTTCTGGGTTCTAACCTTCTCGATTGGTTCTGCCTGACTGAGCTACAAGTAAATGGTTTCTTTTGTGTCTGGCTTCGTTAGCCCGACATGATGGCGAGAGCTGGGGACATTGTGTCTTTAGTTGTCCCTGGGAGTGGCGGCCACCACTGTCCCCTCCTCGCCAGTTGCTGAGCCTTCGGACGTGTTCAGCATCCAGCTGCAGGGCTGCGGCTTGGGTGTCTCCTGTGGTGACCGTGATCTTGCACCTCTGGGGCGTGTGCTTCTGGGGCGCAGCTGCTGGGCTTAAAGTGGGCCTGTGTGTGCCTTCAGAGAAACTGCTACACAGGTGGCCACGAGTGCAAGTGTCCCTCCTGACCTCCGGTGTGAGGGAGGACTCTGAAGGTGTCACCTCCAGGCTCCTGGAGAGCACGCGAGGTGGCAGTGCCTGGCACGCTAGGACAGGGCTCTGAGGTCACGCGCTCCTTTTGTGGTTTTCACCCTGAAGCGTGTTGAGGGCGTGGTGTCCCTCCTTCCAGCCTGCGAGGGGCCTCTTTACCTTCATTCTCGGATCTGCCCCATATGGCTGCAGACCCTGCCTGCCCTTCCCCGGAGGCACACAGCTAGCCAGGCAGCTCCAGGCCGCCTTCCTGCGGGGTCCGTGTGCTCTGCATGGGAGGAGACGTGCTGGCCCCACTTACCTGACCCCTTCTCGGGTGCCCTTACATTTTCCCCAAGCAGAAACCACCTTCAGGGTCCTCAGAACCTTTCAAGAAATCATGACTGTCCCTGCAGTGGTCAGCAGTTTCTTCCCACTGAGTATCAAGACAGCGTGCTGCAACAGTCCCCTGCCCATGTCTGCCAGGCACTTGTGGTGGGGGCTGTGCTGCCCAGTGCCCGCAGTAGTGAGGACCCGTTCTACCTGACCAGACTGCCTTCAGTGTAGTAAGTGGGAAAGACAGTGCCCGGAGGGCAGCGGGGAGCTGGGCTGGGGGCAGCTGCTGGCAAAGGCCCCAGCCACAGGAGGACGGCTCCACACAGGTGCTGTGCACAGAGAGGAGACGCAGCCTCTGGTCGGAAACCCAGAATCCAGAATCCATGAGCAGGCCCACGCCCCAAGGCCACCCTGGATGCTGTGTGACCTCTCTGCACCTCCTCTGTAAAGCGATCATCCTGGCCCTTCCTCGGGCAGGGGAGGGGGTGAAGTGAGCTGTCTCTGCTCCGTGTCGGGATGGGCTTGGCACAGGAAAGACCTTGTCAGGAGGGCCAGGTCCTTCCCGGGCTCAAGTGCCCGCTTAGCATTTGGCTGGGGCCCGCTGGGCAGTCCCATGGAGGCTGTGCTGACCTTGCTCCTCCAGGTCAGGGGTGGAGCTGCCACACAGAGCACCACCAGGGCGCCCCAGACCCGAAAGGCCCAAGGCCCCCCCACTGCTCGGAGACAGCCTTAGCCCAAGGGAGCTGCTGGTCTGGCTGGCGTAATAGGAATATCGCCACCAGACCCGGAGGGAAATGGGGTGGCTGGTGCCAGATGGGCAGGGACACTCAGGAGGTGGCCTGGAAGGGCAGGAGGGATTGAGGTAGGAGGACTGCAGGGGGCCTCCTTGCAGCAGAAGGACCTGCACCCCTTATCAAGGCTCACTGAGAACCCTAAAACGTGTTCCGTCCTGATCTGGAGAAACCTTACCAGGCACTGACTGGTTCTTCGAGCCCACCCCCGCCGAGAAGGCCTGCTGCCTTCCTCGGCCCACTGTGCTCCGCGCACATGCGGTAACAGCCGAGGTCCCAGCCCTGCGTGACCTCGGAGCAGCCTCAGGACAAACATGTGCCCGGCAGTCAGAGCTGCAGTGTCCCTCGTGCCCTGGGTCCCTCCGGCCAGAGGTGAGCACAGGTCTTGGCGGAGCTGATGGACACTCAGTTTACTAATTTCTGTCCGTTTCTGAAGGGACCTTTAAATCCTTTCCTAGTAGCAAGTGTTCTGCTGCCTCAAGCCCAGGGAAGTCTGGGGACCTGGGAATGTCCGACACTCGTGTCCCCATAGAGACTTGGGCCCCTGCCCACTATGGTACACAGAACAAGGCCTGCAACAGAGGCTGCAGGGAGGGCTGCAGGGAGCCGGCCACTGGGGTGCCAGAGCCTCCCCACAGCCCCGCCCTGCCGGCAGCCCAAAGCCCAGGCAGATCTCACTGTCCTCGGGATCTGTGCCGGTGCAGAGCGCCCAGCGTGCTGTTCCTGACACCGAGTGTCGCATTCATTAAAGTTTAATTTGATCTTTTTTAATATCACATTAAAACGATCCCATCTTGGAATGGAATGGTTATAGTTAGCATAAATCTGCCATACGCACGGTGACTTCATTTATATTAGCTTTTATTTAACTTAGTAAAAGGTAATTTGTTTTTATTAATTGATTCATTTTCCCCCTCAGTCAGGCAAGCTGCAGAAGTGGGCGGCACGTGGGTGGCACTGCCCACCCCTGCTGTGGGCAGCTGGCTGCCCAGAAGCTCTCTGGGCAGCCCAGGGGCAGAGGCCGTGCTGCCCACCCCATCCCAGGCCTCCTCGCCCCCTTGCTCGTTAGTGTCAGGTTCTCCTGCCAGTGGATTTACCCATCTTACCACGGGAAAGGGCCTGGACCACTTTGCACTTTCTGCTTTAAGAGGGGTGGGGAAAGCTTGCAAAGCTGTCATCTTGTGGGCACATTGGGGCGCTGCTGCACCAGCCGCTTGAAGGCACAGCCCCGCTGTCTAGCTGGGGGCTCCGTAGGGCTCAGGGGCCCAAGGAAGCGCTGCTCACAGCTGGCCTGGTCGCCTTTCACCCCCATGGTCTCCATTTCCTCAGCCCTGCCAGCTCATGGACGGGTGAACCCAGCTGCCCACAGCCGGCTAGCACTGGCCATTCACCCGCGCGCCTCCTCCCCATCTCGGGCCGTGGCCCAGTGCTCTATCTGCTCTCCGTCAGGAGGCCCTGCCTGAGCTCCGGCCTGTGTGTGCTTCCTGAGCAAATGCTCTCTGGTGGCAGAGCCAAGGCCTGCTCCGCGCACAAGCGCATCTCCCCTGTATGGGGAGAGCTGCCCTCTCACACACGCTGTATGTGGCAAGCGGCCACCGAGACACAGGCTGCTCACACAGACAGCCGTTCCTGCCCCTCCCTGATGGAGCAGGAAGCCACTGGCCCCAATGCCTGCCGAGCTCCCACCTTTGTGAACACTTCCGCCCCCAGTGACCGTCACTGTAAGCGCCTGGACAGGTTGTAGCTGGGGGGGGGGGCAACAGAAAATGGACTTCTGGGCATCCTCACCGTCATCCTTTGGGACAAATGGCAGGTGTGAGGGGCAGGCGCTGCTCGCTGCTGCTCAGCGCCTGGGGAGGACACACTGTCCCCCTGCCTCCCAGGCCGTCTCCGTGGATAACTTTGCTTCCATCACCCGCAAGCGGTGAGCTCCTTTCCTGACTGGGAAGACCCCCGCTCCTTTGCCGAGCTTTGCTTTACTAAACAAGTAAACGTGACGTGCCTGAGAAAGACGGTTTCTAACGACAAAACAAAACCAGCCCCTGGGCTCACACTGTCCACAAACAGTGGGGACGGTGTCCGAAGACAGATGTCAGCTTTACCTGGGTGCAGAACGAAAAGGAAGCCCCTGGGCCTGGACTTGGAGAAGTTGTGTGTGATCCGAGGGGTGCGCGTGCTCGGCCCCTCCCCGCCCTCGAACCCAGGAACACAGGCATGGGGGGGCTGTGAATCCCAGAGCCTCACCCCACACCGGGTCTGCTGCTGCCTCGCCAAGCACATCCGGTGTGATTATAATTGGGACAAGTGTTTTGCATGGTTTCCACGATGACACTTTACATGTGTGTTGTGCTTTAAACTCTTTTCAAAGCTTTTTCATATCCATTATGCCATTTAATCCAACTAATTGAACTTGAACTGGAACAAAGGAAAACAACTGATAAATTAATTGAATCTAGGCCTCTTACGGGAGGCAGAGGGACAGGAGACACAGCTGTGCGGCAGTCAGTTCGCGAGTGCCAGTCCCGCACGTGAGTCCGAGTTCCCGCCTGCTGCTGAATGTTTAGATGAAACAGGAAGGAAGTGGGATTTAGATGTCGATGGAACATTGTTAAGGTGAACCTTTGTTTGTTATTCTTTCTTTCTCTGAACCTCTCTCTGCCATGACCCCCAAATTTGAAAAATTTTTTAATAAGATTTTGCAAGAACCTATGGTCAGTGTCTGCTTACGAGAGTCAGGGACAGGAGTGGGTGTGTGCCCCTCGCACTGTGGACACGGTGGCCTGACCGGGCATCCTGCATACTGCTGCATGCTTGGCAGCAGCCTGACCTCTACTCTCCAGATGCCAAGACCCTTCATCAGCTCAGCTCCGACCTCTGAAAATGGCTAGGCGCGGCCCCAAGGTCCCTGGAGACAGGGGTGACTTCTGCACAATGAGAAAAGCTGCAACCTGGCAGTATCACTGCAGACGGAGCATTGGCTCGGCCTGCCAGGGTTCTGACACACAGCGGGGCACAGGCTTACCTGAGCATGTATTCCTGGCACAGCACAGGCCAAAATGGGCTTATCCTCAGGGGCAAGTGATATCCGCTCACCCCTGCCTCTTAGGACAGCTGATAACTGCCTCTGGTCCCAGGGAACCCTCAGTGGAAATTCACAGCTCGGGGGAAGCAAACCAGGGCATCAGGAGAGTGACCACAGAGACAATGCCTAGGGACTGCTGTCTGCTCCAGACTGAGCTTTGCCGCCCTCCTCACCTCCTCTAGAGAGGTGCCATGGGTCCACCCATGAGGGACAGGCAGGAAGGACCCTGTGAGCCCTTTCCAGGGTGCCTGAGGGGAAGGAAGGCTTTGAATTATGCTGCTCAAGGGAGACACTCTGAGCAGCCAGAGGTCAGCCGCAGACAGCCAAGGCCGAGGCTTCAGGGTTCTCCTTTATCCGTTCATGGGGAGCTGGGGAGGACGGGAGAGCCCTCCTGGGGCCATGGCCTGGAGCAAAGCAGCATCTGCCTGGTCCTTACCGCAGTGAAGTTGTTACAGAAGAAACAGGGTATTCATGGCCAGGGCAGACACCTTGCCTTTGGTTCTGCGTGGTGAGCACTCGCAGTAGTGGTGCTGGGAATCCCGACCTCGGTACCAGGCCTGAGAGGAGGAGATGGCTCTGCAGGTATCCTAGTGGTCCACCTTAACAAGTAGGTCAGAGAGTCCCCAGTGCTCAGTTCAAAAGTGTCTGGACACACCTGTCCACATACAAGTGCTCACACATCAGCACACACATAAATGGGCAGTGCACACTGTCCCACACGCACACGTACACAGGCACATGTACACAGGCACACGTACACACGCACACGTACACAGGCACACACAGGCGCATGTACTCATGCCCAGCGGTCTTGCTCCACGCTATGTCTCTGGTAAAGGCTGCAGCGCACGCACGCACACACTTCCAGACAGTAGAGAGCACGACCAGGTAAAGGACCCCAGGGCCTGGGAAAGCCGAGCCCTCGCCGAGAGCCCTGGAAGCCACAGCAGGTGAGCCTCAGTGATGGCGACCTGAAGAAGGGGCCGGGTGACCATGGGGCATCCGGGAAGGAGGTGCCAAGGGCCCAGCCTTCACATTATGGAAAAAGCGTGTTTCTGTTTCTTTCCCAGGACCCAGCAGCCAAAATGTCAGAGAGCTCCGCTCCTCCTGGGATAGGGCGACACCACCGGCGATCAGCCTTTGCCTCACAAGGACAGAGCTCTGTAGAAGGAGGAGCGGGGATGGGACGGGCATCTGTGCACACCGAGGGGCTGCTGCTCTGTGTCCCTCCCGGCCCCTCAGACCTGGAACTGGCCAGGAGAAAGAGCAGGTCCAGGGGTGGCAGCCTCAGTGAGGGGGACAGGGTCACGTGCTTTCCGGTTATGAGCCCAGAGCAGGGCAGCCCTGTATGGGCGTGGATCTAGGCCTTGCCTGGGTCTGCTTAGTGACGCCATCCTTGTGACTATGACAAAAACCAGCCGAACTGAACTTCTGTGGCCTCTTGTCAGTCCTTCTGCTTTTCGTTTATGCTGCTGATGAGAAAAGATTGTGGAGGAAAAGCCTCTGCGCCAGAGGAATATTCAGAATAAAGTAAGTCAAATGCCTCCGCGTAAAGGAAGGTGGTGAAATCCAGAGGAGGCCGCAGGGGGTGATCGCGCTGCCTCGAGCCCTGGTTAGGTGTCAGGTGAGAGAAACGCAGAAGGCAACTCCCTGGACACGTTCGGAACATCCACAAGTCTCAGACCACTTTGAAATTAAAGTCTTGTAAACAGACATTCCCGAGATTTTATTTTCCCTTGTTAGATAACACCCCTGTGGACTGATTTCTCCAGTTAAACAATAAGCAGACTCTCCATTCTGCCTTTTCACAGCGAAACCAAATCGCCCACACAGAAGTGGCTCCTCTTTGCCTGTCTTCACCCTCCCCACCCCTAGCACTTCCTCTAAAAATCCATCTTTGGGCTGTGAACACCCACAGCCAGCTTCCCCCAGCAGGCTCCAGCTGTCTCTGGCACATCACTTTCTGAATGATACCTCCATTGCCGCGAAGCTTAAGTGGTACCTTTGTAGACCGCGCAGGGCATGATTTCCTGGTTCAGCCTCCTGCCCATCCGCTAAGTCCCCCGCCCCATGTAATTTAACTCAGTGGGAAGTTTCTGGCACTGGAGACTGGGCAGCAGAGCGAGGCGGGGATGGGATTGGGCGGCAGCAGCTTTGCAAGAGCTTTCGTGGGATTCTGCAGGACGCGCTGGGGAAGTGTGGGAGAGAGGCTTAGGCAGGCTCGGTTTCTTCTGCCACGTCTTGGGGTCTGCAGGGCACAGCTCTGGGCGGTCCCATTGCTCACAGGCCCACAGCCCTGCCTGGGAAGTGGTTCCGGTGATTTATTGCAGGCACCTCCAAGAGATCAAGGACACAGTGGAAGGGGTCACGAGGGGCTCAGAGGGGACTGTACCCCAGGAAGCATCTCAGTCCCATGCAAGCCCCTCTTGAGTCAAAGCCCTCCACTTGCAGAGCCAGTGACTTGTTTAACACCAAGAGGGAAGGCAGGGACACGAACCCACCAAGCTCCTGCCATGTGGGCAGCACTGTGCTTGGCCTTCTCTGCCCTTCTCCGTCCCATCTTTGTTTGCCAGCGTGGTCTTGCTGATTGGCTGCTACGACAGCAAACCCATAATATCCAGGGTTCCACAAGCCCTTGTCATGGCCCAGGCATGGCAGTGACCCCTCCTGCACTCTCCCACCCCAGGGGTCCACCTTTCCCAGGTCTCACCCGGCTGGTGGAGCTGGAGGAGACCGAGGAGAAGGCACCAATGTCCTGGTGGCTGCAGGCAGGATCCCGTCACCCCACCACTGCACACCTGTAGCACCCCTGGAGGAAGCCTATCCCTGCTGGCCACATGGGGGTCAGCACAGGCGCTGGATGCTCAGGGAGCTGGCTTTGCCTAAAGCTGTGCTTTCACTACTCTTTCACGGCCTGGAATCCAGAGGTGTGAGCATGAGCTGTCATGCCCCAGGGCACGTAGCTATCACACTAGAGGAGGTTTGCACCCCAACTCTGCTTTCCCTATGTGTCCCCTCTGTCTCTGGCCCGATGGTCACCACCCAATGGTTCTGTCTGTGTTTCAGTTCTTCTCAGTGTAGAAACTCGACCCCATAACATTTGCATTAGACAAGGACAGAGAGGTTTAGTTTGTGCACAGGGAAGCAGAGTGATTTGTTTTGGGGGTTTTTTGGTGTGGTTTTCCTTATTTATTTATTTATTTATTTATTGCCCTGGAAATTGAACTCAGGGAGCACTCAGCTACATCCCTAGCCCATTTCATTTTATTTTAATTTACTTTGTTTTATTATAGACAGGCGCGTCCTAGGTTGCCAAGGCTGACCTTGAACTTGCATTCCTCCTGCTTCTGCCCCCACGTAGCTGGGAGAATGGGTGTAAGCCACCCTGCTCGGCTCAAGCAGAACAATTTCTAAAACAGGTGTCACAGCACAGTCACCTCCTTTGGGAACTCTCTGTGGAACGGACTCACCCGTCTGCATGCTGGGTTTTTCCTGATGACGGACTCATGTTTAAAAAGTTTAAACAAGGACCGCATCCCAGTTGGTTTTCTGCTCTAGTGTGATGGAGGAATAGTGTATTTCATGATTCTTCAGTGTGAATGACGGAGACTGGTTTCAGTTTCATTATTGCAGTTGTCATATTTCAGAACTTCCTAAATATAGCTTTATTTTTTTTAATCCTACCGCCTTACATCAAGATAAAAAGGTTTCTGTCAAAATCAAATGACATGTCAATTTTAATGAGCAACTAAAAAATTAACAAGTGTAACATTCTAATCTAATTATGTTCTTTCAGAAAGCTCTTTGGAAATCTACTCGAGTTTGATTTGCCGGGTGCTGTGCCACCAAGGCAGCGGTGACAATATGCAGGAGACTCACCCCAGAGCCTCCCGGGCGGCAGGCTAGTCCCTTTGGCCTCCGTGGTCCTTCCAGAGCCTTGGGGTCACATGCTGACTTCGCAGATGGTCCCTGAGCACAGCGCTCACAGAGAGAGGGAACTGACCCAATGTGAGAACAGCCCCCCACCCCGAGTTTTCATGAGGGATGACAGCCACACAGGCGGCAGCTCAGGCGCCCCCCAACCTTTCCGAGGCTCTGTCTCCCCAAAAAGGTGGCCACTATCTTTCTTCTAAATAAGAGCTTTTTTAAAAAAAGCGCAGGCTGTGCCCCTCATCACGGGGGCTCTAGGCAGTGGCGAGCAGAGCGCCCCCTTGCGGAGGCCCCTCCATCCAGCCCCGGCGAGGTTGGCTGTCCAGCCTGGTGTTTTGTTCCTGTGACAGCACGGAGCGAGCACCCGCCCCAGGGTCCCCACGGGCAGCAGCTGTGGGCAGCCCACGGTGGCTGGTTTCATTCCTTGCCTGGTTGCTGGGCGCCGCATGGGTGTGACGCAGTGTTTCATCCGGCAGCAGAAGTCGGCAGAGGAGCCCGCTCTAACTGGCCTCCGGCTGCCAGGCCCTTCTCCCCGTTTCTGGCTCGTGCTCTTGAGTCGCAGCACTTAGGCTGTGAGAGCGTGGTGACCTGTCATTATGCCATTGGATGTCACTCGGAGGTTTCGGGCGGAGACACTGGCCAGCTCCTCCTCCCCCTCCTCC
>PVJX010003588.1:20237-54873 GCA_004027295.1 Dolichotis patagonum | reverse complement strand
GAAACCACCTGAGAACCCAACTAAGGCCACGCTCAGGACCTGGCCAGGCGACGCAGGTGCTGGCTGCTGTCTGCAGGGGATTTGGTCTTCAGGCCGCCGTCTTGCTTTGTCCTCATACTGCTCGGGCCTGGGCTCTGATTACTAAGGCTTCACGTGCTCCACATAATGGGCCTCCTAATGTGGGGAGTTAGATAGTTTAGATAGGATCTAAAGCCCTTTTGGTGAAAACTTCAGTATTCAGTTACCCTAGACATGTTCCATTCCTCCTAAAAATTGAATCCCAGAGGCTTCAGATTTCATCTGTACAGGGGGGAATGGCCATTTCTGCAGTGAGACGTTCATTTCTGTTTCCGGAGACCCAAAGCCACATTGTTTTCACCTTCTGCTGAGATCCCTCTGATTGCACAGGCTTCGGGAGTCTGGAGACCTTAGGTGTCAGGAAGATAAATTTACACAGACATATACCATAATTCTTGTCCCTCCTCTATTTCATATTGCAACATTTACATATGCTTTAAATATCTGACACATTGTAATAAATGGGGGCTCGTAATAATACTGGTCATAAACTGGATTATTCAGCTTCGGCTCTTTTATTATGGCTCATTATGATTATATAATCCTTATTAAAATCTGGATCAAAGATGAATCTCTCACTGGAGGTAATTCACAAGTACTTTAATAAATTCTCTTTATTGCACAATCCCGAAGTGAATATTGGTTTTTCTAATTTCATACAAAGGTGTTGTAACATGCCGTGGACTCTATCACAGGAAAGCCCTAGCATGACCAGTGGAGAACACGGGAGCTTCCATTCAGAACTTCATGTTCCTACTGGAGATTCCTTTTTACAAGACATGTCTGCTGAGCAGAAGGTATTTTTAGGCATTCTTCTTCCTCTTCAACTGCTGTGAATGTCATTCCAAGATGGCCTTTCTTGGGCTCTTATCTGGATACAATCTGAGGGCCTTTGGTGTAGATGAAGGCCACATGGGCCAATTTGAGCCAACCGAGATGCAGTGGTGAACAACTGCAATCCACACACTGCGCCCTGCACAGCAGCCCCTCACGCTGGCACGACAGGAGATGTCCTGGAAGTGGACAGGCAGGGTGAGCGAGGAAAAGTCCGCGACCATGGAGACACATGGGCAGTGCTGCTGCTCAGCAGAGGCTGCTCTGGAGGAGCCAGAAAACAGATCTTCCGCCAGCCACGGCCCGAGAGCCAGAGGCAGAGCCCGCAGCAGGTGAGATCAGTCTGCGGACCAGGGAAGGAAGCCCTGGCTGCGCCAGCCCCGCAGGTGCACAAGGCTCTGACCACCATGCTGGGTTTTCACCTGTCCTTGTCCCCGGTGGCCTGCTCACCACACGTGTGCTGAACGCACATTTGAATGGATGAAGTGCTCGGCGTCGCTCCTATGAGGACAGTCAGTCTCTGCCAGGCGTTCATTACTGTCCCCATACATGGGAGAGGAAAAATAAGAGCCAAACTTCCTTAAATTCCTGGCGGTTACTACTCACAGCTGCTTTGCAAGACCAAGAGTGGCTGTGGATCTGAGTGCCAGAACTCACCAGCCAAGTGACCACCTTTTGCCTCGGTTTCCCCACCTGTAAGGTGGAGAGAGCTAAGAACCTACCTCAGAGTTGTTACAAAGATCACACAAATTAGTATTAAAGTGCTGGAACACCTGGCCCACAATGCCATGTATTGCAAATGGCTGCTGAATTAATTTAAATGAGTGTGTTTTTCTGAATGGGGCTCATCAGCCATCCTGGGGGTGGGGCACAGGGCAGGGACCATGCCCAGCACCGGGGGACAGGACAACTCTGAGTTCTGCCAGGGCAGCCTGGCCACCTGCCTGGTGCCGTGTGCAGCCAGTAGGGATGGTGCTGGTAGAGTCCCAGCTGGTGGGGACTGTGACAGGCTTTGAATCGAGCACTGGTCAGGTGCAAAGCCCGGGGACTAATGCTGTCAAATGCAGGTTGACACTGGCTGTGGAAACTGCCACCAACATCAGCTAGAGAAGCGCAATTTAAAAGCAGGATTTAGATAACACTGCTTATGAGCAAAGTAAGGATTAGCTGGGATTTTCAAGTTTGTTCTTATCTTCCCGCCGCTCAAGTGTGGCAACTGGCAGGGGTTTGAGCACCGATCGGGTCTGCAGCTGTGCACAGTGTCCAGCGCTTCACAAGAGTGACACCTGCTGCTATCCCGGGGCTGCTGCCAGCAGTCCTAGGAGCAGACTCTGGTGGAAACAGGTGTGAGCAGAACCCACGATGCTTCTGAGAAATCAAGCCCACTGTGCCTTGGAAGGGGAGAATAAACGCTCCCGAGGGCCTGGACTCCTACACAGGCCTCTGGCTGTGCAGCCTTGCTGTTCAGACCTACTTGGAGGGTGTTTCTGACCGTTCCTCTCACCTTCAGACAGCAGCCTCTGCCTCCCTCTGTTTGGGGAGATAAATGGACTGGGTACTAACAAATCTGTTCTATTAACATATTCAGCGGTAGGCAGGCATGAGATAGCATAACTCAGTTCCTATCTTAAATCATTGTTTTAATCTCGCACTTGAATATCATCATTTAATTTGTACATCCAGCTGGAAATATTGATTTTCAGAGGCATTTATTCTGTGCATTATGTAAAATTCTATTTGCACTCTGCTATGGAAATATTACTTTGTGGCTTAAAATATGATCGAGATTGTTTCATTTTTTCCCTGTGCCTCATTGTGAATGTTGCAGCGGATCCAGGATCGTAACTGGGGTTAGAATGAAAATACGGGGCGGAAGAACGGCTAGGGGGAAGAGGCAAAGCAAAAATAAATTTTAAAAAAATAGTGCAGTGTTGACTTGGTTTCCATGACTATGGTTGCTTGCTATATGCATTCCATATGTAATGTATTTTTAAAAGTCGGTAGAACAGCAAATGCCAGGCTCCTAGCCTTGACCGGAGGCCGGCAGCCAGAAGGAGCTCCCGGCTAACTGCACAGGCTTAGGGTTAGGCCGGGAGCTCTTCTGCTTGGAAGGCTAAACACTGCAAGGCAGGAGCTGCGGTTCTGCTGTTTGCCTTCTTCGACTTCCTCCCTGGTCAGCTCCTGTTTCTTTTGAGGTCTTTCCCTGAACTCTCATCCAAGTAGACCCAAGAGCCTTGCTTGCCAGGATGCCCCCTCGTGGCAGCCACTGCATGGCAGCACCAAACAGGGGTGTTCCTCTTGGGTCCCTCGAGTGCTAACCGTCTCACTTCCAGGGACAGGTAGTCAGAGGAGGCCCCATTTCACATAAGCCATGGCACAGTTAGGCACATGGAGCTTCCGCCCCAGAGACAGTCTTCCCTTCCCAGGGCCCAGGTGGCTGATGCCAACTCAGCCTTCTTTCTCACAGTGCCTGTTTCTCAGCTGAGGAAGCAGAGACTCGGGAGCATGATCTCACAATTTACTGATCTCGGCGGCAGGTCAGTCATTTCCGTGGGTTCCCTGCAGCCCCACAGTGGAGTGAGCAGGGTCAGGTGAGGGGACCCTGAACAAGGGCACAGTCAAGGGAACCTCAGGGCACAACCCCGTGTGTGCAGACCCCTGTCAGGGCCTGAGAAGTGCAGAAGGGCTGTGGCCTTGGAAAACGTGGGGCTGTTTGCAGAGACAGGTGCCAGCCGGAACCCAGCCGTGTCGCTGTACCAGTGTAGTTACTGCTGCTGGCCTGAGAGCAGTGAGCTTCCTGCCTGCTGCCAACTCTGCACCAGGACAGGGCCAGGCGCCCGGCAGGGGGCCCATGCAGTGTCACTCACAGTGCCCAGTCCGGTCCAGGGCTTGGGCAGCCATTTCTGTGATGCAGGAAAGACTGTGCTGATGATGCCCATGTTCTAGCCTCGGGCCTGGAGTCTAGGTGAGCCGCCCTGACCACACCTTCCTCCTGGGCCTCTCGGAGCAGGGTCTAACACTGAGGCCCACCTCTGCCGAGCCCTTGTGAGGCTCCTTCCCTGGCCTGTCTTCTGCCCTAGCATTCTGGGATGGTGGAGGGACACTTTCCCTAAAGCTGTGGCTGCCCCCCAGTTGTGTTTTGGATGGCAGCCACCACTCAGATGTGCCCTCTACCAGCAGATGCTTGCTGAGTCTGAGGCTGGCTGGCCCTGGGCTGGGCAGAAATGCAATGGGCTCTTCCATGCAGGAAGCCCTGTTGTGTCTGCCCAGTGGGTATGGAGGGTACACGTCTATCCTGTGGGCCCTGCTAAAGAGCGGGCTCTGCTGTGTACCGGGACACCAGGGTCAGGTGCGGGCTGGCTGGGCTCTAGTCTAGGAAATGTCCCAATGCTGCTAGATACAATCAGGGCCAGTGGACCCTGAAGGATCCACAGTGAATAAGGCTCCTGGTGCAAGCCCAGCTCCCCCTGCCCCCAAATCCTCCTCTGCTGCACCTCCGAAGAAATCTCTAGAGCTTAACCCAGCTGAGTTTGCTGCTCAAGGCCACGTCGGCCACAGTGCAGGTGAATTGGCCGGCTCAGGCTTCCGTACCACAGACTGGGGAACGGAAATGCGTTATCTTATAATCCTCAAGGCTCTGTGTCTGACTGCATCTCAGAAGTTTGGTTTGCTTTGAAGCCTCTCTGCCTGGCTTGTTGATGGCTACCTTTTCCCAGTGTCCTCACGTGGAAACGCTCCCGTGTGTGTGAGTGTGTGTGCGTGTGTTCATGTGCTAATCTCGTCTTCTAAGGACAGCAGTCTGAGTAGATTAGGGCCCACCCCAGTGACTTCAATTTACCTCACTTCTTCAAAGATCCTATCTCCAAATACAGTCGCATCCAGAGGTCCTGGGGTTAAGACTTTAACATAATGAGTTTGAGTTGAAGTTGAGCTCCTGCGTTGTTCCATAGCTCAGCCATCACAGCAGAGACTGCGCTGGGCGCTTGCTGGCCACCAGCGGTCTCTGGCCTCTCGTGTCACAAGTGTCATTATCACTGTGAGGAAACAGGGCGCAGAGCTGAAGGGTCCTTTAAGTGGCATCCCATCCGCACATACCTGGGTGGCTGGAGCCACTCATGTAGCCGTGCCTCATCCTGGAGGCCTTGGAGGGTGAGGCTGTGGCACCCAGGAGAGCAGAGCACGCCTGGGAGCTTTGCTTGGAGAATATACGGGATGTGCACAACCTTTCTCCATTCTGAGCTTCCTGTTCTCAGCTTCCTGCTCCCCTTTTCATCTGCGGCTGCCCCCACATCTAGAGTAGCCTCAGTCCAGACGAGGCCTGACACCCTGTTGGAGGTCAGGCGGGAAGTGTGTTTGGAGGGAGGGCAGGCATACAGTGCTGAAGAAGAGTCACCCCACTGGCCCAGCCAGACCGTGGCTCTCAAACAGGGCCACGCAAGAGGACACTTGAGAAACTTGATGGTCAGATAATCACTTGGCAACCCATTCCTCTGAGATACTGCAGTTAGGAAGGTCTTGCGTGCAGCAGCGCAATGCATGAATGAATAAAAAGACGAATGCAGTCCAGCCTCAGCCACATCAGTTAACTGGAGCTTGTGCTCCGGGTGGGAGTGGGAATAAGGCTGACAAGTTCTCACGAGATCACGTAGAGCCGTGCTTGAAGTGGGAGGCTGCAGATTATAGGAGCACAGGTCTCTGGATTTCACAGTCCAGTTCTTGGAAAACCTACTCACCAGGACCTCAGTGACAAGCTGCAGTGCTGTCTGTCACATTATTTCAACCTCCGTGCTTAGGGCTTTGGCTCAGTTCCTAAACTCTTGGGCAGCAACAGTCTCCACACCCCGAAAAATGCTGTGGGTGCAGACAGCAATGATGGGACGGGGGGGTCTCCTTTCCCCGTGAAGATGTTCTAAGACCACCATTGGTGAGCAATGACAGTTCAAAGCAACTGTCACTTTCGATAAATCTGCCTATTCTAAAACTCTTAATTTTCTAGAACTTTGATAAAATTCAAGTGGCAAAAGTGGAGGCGGGTATTTTGTGTGGTCAAGGTTAGAGGCAGCATCAGGAGCTCTCACACCTTTAACGCACCTGACAGGCCTTGCCTGGGACCTCTGCAGCCTTTCAGTGGCCACGGGGGCCCCGAATGGGTCTGTCGGGGCTGTGGTCAATCGGAAACTCTCCCCCTTCCCTAGCCCCGGAAGCCTACGGCATCCCTGAGTATCATGCTGAGAGCACCCCTGGAACTTGGTCCTTTTCTTCACAGCCTGTCAAAGACAGAAGAATGGGTGGGAGGAAAACGTGAAGATTCCCCGTCGCTAACTAAAATAGCTCATTAGCTGCCAGCTTACCCTTGTGCCTGGAAAGTTATAGAAGAGAACTGTTCACGGCTTTTCTCCTCCTCCAAAAAATAGTTAAATGTCCCAGTGCTCATGAACTGCAAGTTTATTTACTGAGATTAATCAAAATTAGAAGTTGCCATCATGTGCTGTGCTACTACTGAGGAGGATACGCTATGCATGCGGCTTCATCCGTAGCAAATGGTTCAAGAGTTTGAGAAATTTGATTCAGGGACCTCATCTCCAAATGGGCAGGGCTCCTCTTGGGGTCGCCTCTCTGCCTTATCTTTGTGTCACCATGTGGAGTGCACTGATTTTAGCAAGCATGCTGATTCATTTCATTTCTTAAAAAACAGTTCAACAAAGCTCTGAAGAGCCCAGTGAAACAGCAAACCCTGGGGTGTCCACCACCCAGAGTTAGCAGATGCCACTGTTTGGTCACATGAGCTCAGGTCTATAAAAGAAGTAAGACCATCATCACCCCATGAAGTCCTCGGTTCCCCCTTCCTTCCACGGGAGCAGTGCCACTGCATGTGACCCCCTCCAGCTCTTTGTTATCTGCGTGTACACAGAAACATGCTGGATTCTTACAGAGATTCTGTTACAGCTCGTGAATGGTATCTGCCATTTCGTTCCTCAGCTGGGATTACTGGTGCCATCTCTGCGTCTCGTGGGTCTGTGTTACCTACGTTTTTCAGCAGCTGCCCATCAGGGTGCGTTATGTGTCCTCACCCACAGAAGGACTCTGGGTTGGGGCCGCTGTGACTCATGAGTGTCCTCTGTGCCCCCCTTCAGGGCCCTGGGGAGCCCTCTCTGTTGCCTGCTGCAGTTAGGTGTGACCACTGAGCTCGGTTTGGCAGTGAAACGCAGGGGAAATGGCACCTGTGCCAAGTGCCGAATCATTTTACAGCCTGTATGATGTCATCCCAGGCCCAGGGATCAGTGCCCTCAGACTGTCCAGCCCACTGCCTGGACACAGCTGGTCTGCAGAGGTGCTGGACCCCAAATCTGCCTGAGCTGGGAAGAAACCGGGTGCAGTTGTTAGGGCTTCAGACCCCACGCTGTCCTAACTCGGGGAGGTGGTTGTGATCTTCCCAGCTGTTACAAATAGTGCAGCGGCACTGACACTGCGTGTGTCACCTGGCCCACGCTGTCACGATTCTGTAAAGAGGTCTCTTGCACTTGCTGAGCCGAAAGGTGGTTGCCTTTCTAGCTTTCCCATGGTTCCTGATTTGCTCCCCAGTAGGTCTCCCCAGGTCTTGCCTGCAGCAGGCCCCAAGGGGCCCTGCCCTCGGTGGGGGCCCCAGCAGTTAGGGGTTCAGACTGCACATGTTTGCCCGTTGGAGGAATGTGAAGGTAATTATCTCATGGCTGTAATTTGCAGTAGAGCCACTCTTGTAGATACGGTCTGGGTTATGAGGCTCTCAAGTATTAGAGCTTTCTTTGATAATGAAAGTAACAACTCTTTTCATGAACAAGAATCACATTTTGCAAAATAGAGGGGAATTTTTTGTTGGCATAAGAAAAAAAGTCCTAACTAGCTCAGAAACAAGCATAAAAATATGGAGAATATTTAAAGCCAAAATCTAGAAATGGTTTGTCTTCTTCTTTAATAAATAACCCTAGCATCGTAAGGTTCATGGGTAAGGTGTCCGCCTGTTGTGCAAGACGCAGGCTGGAGAACACACTGACCCTCTGCGGGTGCTGGACATGACTGTGAAGACAACTTGTATTCCTGTGACTTAAAAAGTGACGGCTTCTTTTGTCTGTAGAAGTTTAGACGGCAGCATTCTGTTGACTGATAAAAATGTGGCTGAATTCACTGATGTCACTTAGATCTGCTAGTTTCACAACCTTAATAGGATTCATTTGTCACTTACAGTATTGCCAAGGCAAGCACTATTTTGCTTTTTAACCTAGTTATAAAATTTTTGAAAATCAAAAGCAACAAAGCAGATGACACCTCTGCTCCCTGTGAGCTGAGACAAAGGCAGGCTTGAAGCAGGGTGTGGTGTAGCCAGGCAGCGGCACCTGGAGGCCACCGCCAAGCAGCGCACAGCAGCCTCGGCCCGCCCTCTGGCGCAGGTGTGACCGCAGGTGAGCTGCAGGTGCAGATTGGCTTTGGGGGGCAGAATGTTGGTTTCACCGACTGGACTTTCCTTATGCTCAGGCCACCGTGGGGGAAGGGGAGGCAGACGGAAAGGGACTGGCTGGCCGAGCTGCTCCCAATCCATGTATCTGTGAGCTGCACTCCCAGGGATTCTGGAGCAGCCCCTGATGCCAAGCTGGGTTCCACCTCTCATCAGCCAGGAGCTAAAGGAGCACGGCTCTGCAGCCTCTTCTGGGTCCTGAGGAAGACCACCCCATGCCTGCAGCCTCTGCAGGTGGCCCCTAGCAGAAATGCATCATGGGTAGGTGGCTTGGCAGGCCATGATGGTCTCTAGATCCATGGTCCTCACCGAGGGACACCAGCAGTGGCTGAAGATGTATGTGGCTGTCACCTCAGGGTGGTACTGCCATTCTGCAAACACCCTCCAGTGCCCAGGAAGTCCAGCGACAGAGAACTGTCCCGTTTCAGATGTCAGTGGGCCACTGAGAACGCCTTCCTGTACATTGGCTCTCCGGAGTGGGCCTGTGAGTTCTGATGCAGCTCTGCAGGTGGTCCGTGCTGGGAGCTCAGAGCATCCAAGGGTATCCCAGGGCCTTTGCGGGGAAACAGTCCTCGTGATAGTGGCTACAGTCTCCCCCTGAAAGGACAGTGGATCGACCTGCATTTGCAATGGGACACGTCAAGGGACACATAGGACTGAACTGCTGTGCCCCAGCCCCACTGCCAATTCCTGACCCCACTTCCACTCCTCCCACAGGGCTTAGGGGGCCCAGCTTGGGAATGCTGGGGAGCAGAAAGTTGGAGAGTGAGCTAGACTTGGACCCAGAGCTGAAAGCCACTCGCAGCCTGCCGCGTGCGTGCAGGTCACCTGGCTGTCTGCCACTGAGGACACTCATGAGACTCGTGTGTGTGTTGTAACTCATGCTTCTTAAACATGGAGAAGGGGCTGCTGTTAGGGGCCTGGGCCGTGGCAAACACAAGTGCTAGAAGTTTGTGTGACAAGGATGTAAACGTACAGATAGCACGCGGGATCGTGACAGCATTTCCGGACCCTGCCAGGTCGCAGCTCCGTTGATCGACGCCCCACCCCACCTTGGATGGTCTGAGACAAGAGGGGACTTGGAGGGGCCTGGACCGCTTCCTCGACCAGCGCACGTGTGTGAGCCGCGAGCCTTGCCAAGGAGCGCTGGGAAACGTGGTCATTATCGCTCCCAGGTGGGAACGACCGCGGCTTTTCTCAAAGACCAGCCTGTTTGCTGTGTTAAAAATTACCTTTAAAATGCTGAAATGATGGCTGTGGCCAACACATGTGCATGAGGGAAGTGGCAGTAAATTCTATGAAAGACCAATTAACATTTCAAGCACCGCTGGCCAGCCGTGCAGTAAAAGCCTGACGGCCTGGAGGCGGCACGAGCGCTTTCCTTAGGATCAGAACAGTTGCTTTCTCGTGGCGGACACCCCCTGCTGTGGACCGCACACACCGGGGCTGCCCACACGCCTTTCCCCAGCACAGGTCTCTGTAAGGTCATCTGTCTGGGTACCACTCTTCCGTCCTCTTGTAAAGGCCAGCTGGCGATGTGGGTTCCCTTTTCACAATCGATGTACAAATTCACTTCTCCTGTCAGCCCTCATTGTCCAGCCTCCAGAGCCTTGGCAGGGCCATCAAGAGAGCAGGACGCCTCCAGATGCAGCGCCGTTCATGCCTGGCACTGGCGGGCAGACGGGCTTTGTGCTACGCACCAAGACTCAGGGTGTGTGTCTGCACGTGGGTGTTGGGATGTGGTGCGTGCACATGTACGTGCATACATATGGCATGGAGACACAAGCATGTGTGAATGAGTGTGCAGGAGGTATGCACAGTATGCTTGAGTGTGTGCATGGTGTGAGGTGTGCACCCCTGTGCATGTGTGTGTTAGACGTCTATGCAGGGTTTTACTCTTGGTAAGGGCTCACTGTGAATCCCAGCCATCTGCCACGCTTTTCTCAAGCCCCCATCCCTGAGGACTTGGTTTACTGAAGTGTTTTAAAGTCCTGCACACTTCTTAGACTGTTTTCTTACATGGAAAATGAGGCTGTGTGTGTGTGTTCATATGTGTATGTGTGTATGTGCGTGCGTGTTCCTGTCTCTCTCTGATGCCACAGAGAAGGAGACATGAGGTCTGTTAGAAATCACTGTGAAAACAGGGCTGGAAAGTGACTTCCCTGCTGCCTGGAGACCCAGGCCAGAGGTGATAAACTGTTCAGTCTGAGATTTAGAAATAAAAGGGACTCCTTGGAGGCCCGGGGCGCTCCTTGGGGTGGGGAGGGTGGAAGTCCACCTGGAGCAACACAGAGAGGAGGCGGCCGGGCAGCCACTGGCCCTCAGGCCTCCCTGCAGACACGGAAGGAAGTCTGGGGCCAGGCCCTCCTCTCTGACCTCCGAGCCCTCGCACAGAGCTAACCGAGAGCTGAAGGCCGGGATGGACAGACACCGTCAGAAGCTGTCAGTGGCCAAAGGCTGACTCCCTGCCCATCGTTTCTGTGGAGGGAGCATCATCACTTTCTCCCCCGGTCCACGTGTTCATTTGCCGAGTCAGTCAACGATCCCCAAGCATTCCAAGGCGACCTGCCCTGTAAGATGTGCACAGATGTGTGTGCAGACCCACGAGTATGCAAATGTGTATTCCAGCACGTGTGCATGTAGACATATGGTGACACTGCATGGGTGTTAAAGGGGCTAAGTCAGGTAGTGCCACATCTATGTCAGAGTCTCCTAGCACAGGGTAAGCGTTGTATACACATCTGTAAATAAATAAACACAAAACTAAGCGTGCTCTTTACATTCGGAGGAGGTAGCACTGGCTTCGTCCACTTCACTCTGTCTCCTTGCTGGGCAGTGCTGAACCCCACTATGGCTCCTCCTCTGTGTTTGGGGCACAGCTCCCTGGCTTGGGGCCCATGCTGGGGTCCAAGGCTCCAGACAGGCAGTGGCGGGGTGAGGATGGGGTGGCAAGGGCAGCTACTCAGCCTGGAGCTATGACACCCACTGTGGGACCCCAGCCAGAATGTCAGACCCATGGTGATCTCCCCACATGCCTGCTCAACTTCTCTTCTGCTAAGACCAATGGTTTCTAGCGGATTCTGTGAGCAGGTGTAGCAGACTAGCCCAGCAGGTGAACAAGCCCCAGCAGACCAGTGGCCAGGCCCTGCCCTTCAGAGCTTGGTGTCCGGCAGGGGCCAGTGCAGGAAGGCTACAGCGCCTGGTGTTTTACTTGCAGATTCTTTTCCTGTGGCACCTGGGCCCCTGGGACAGAGTTTCCAGCCTCAGGGAGGACAGCAGAGATGCTTCTCCAGCTTTGGAGGAGGAGCAGACCCCATGGGAAACTCATTCTGGTCAGGCTTCTGCTCTGTCCATCTCCGAAAGCTTGCACTTAACGTCATCCTTCAGAACTGCACACCCGGGCACTTGGAGTATTCCTTAAACACACATCACAGCACCTCGGGACGTGGGCACCTTAGAACTCAGCAAATACCTACCAGGGGCATCCCGGAGCCCGGCAGCTGGCACGGTCACCCAGCTCTTGCTCTGTCCCAATCACTGTGGCTCAGCCTATGTCCTCTGGAGAATTCCAAGATTAGGCTCCTGCACAGCCCTAGTGTGTAAAGAGGCCACAGCCTCTCACGCTAAGCTTTGCTCTGGTCAGTGCTAGGACAGCTCTTAGATGCTGTGGTCACCTTGCAGTCCCAGTAGGCAAAGGGCCGAGACTGAGAGCGTTAAGTCCACAGCCAGCCCATCTGTAAGCTGGAGGGATAGTGAGAAGGAAGGGCCTGGGTGGACTGTGGGCAGTGGCCTCATTAAAGAGGAGCAGGGCAGGTTGGCAGGAGGCAGCAGGCTTGGGTTCACGGCAGCTGAGAAGGCAGAAGGGCAGCAGACACACGCCAAAGCCCCGCCCCTGGGTGTGGCCTGGGCACAAGCACTCAGGGTGCCCATGAGCAGTGTCACTGAACAAGAGGTGGAGAGGGGACTCACAGAGGCCGAGGAGGGTCAGCAAAGCCAAGGCAGAGGCTGTCCTTGTCCTCCTCCTGGGGTCCCGTAGTTGCCTGAGGTCAGAAAACAGCGCATCTGTCACTGGTGTCTGAATGCAAGTGGCAGCCCGAGGAACGGCACCGTTCCTACCCGCCCACTGCCACCCACAGTCCGCACAGGGCGGCATCCCGGGGAACCGCAGTGCTAAAGTACCAGCACTACCACCGGAGCCGCTGGTCACTGGCTGCCTGCCCATTCGCCGTGTCAGCTCGCGTGGCTTAGGTTGTCACCAGTGCTCCCCTGGCTGTCGGGAGTGACCTCTGTCCCTCTTGGAATTGCCCAGTTCCTTTCCAGAGGGTTGTCATACTGGGATGAC
The DNA here is from genome assembly GCA_004027295.1 of Dolichotis patagonum. NCBI lineage: Eukaryota > Metazoa > Chordata > Mammalia > Rodentia > Caviidae > Dolichotis > Dolichotis patagonum. Next base: position 42,130 of record PVJX010003588.1, on the reverse strand, counting down.
ATCCCAGCTGTGCTGCTATGGAGAAGGGACGGGAGCCCCGCAGGCAGCAGAAGGCAAGGGACAGGAGAGTGGCCACTGGTTTGGGTGTGGAGCCTGCTGGACTCACCCACTGGGTGGGCAGGAGAGACCCAAACATCTTTGGAGTTTCTTTATTTTCTGCATGCTTTTAAGAATGAAATAATGTTTTCTTTTCACTTCATTTTCCAAAGATTATTATAATATGCAGGGCCCCTTCATACACAGCTGTGTCTGATCATGATCAAACCCCTGCCTTCCTCCAGCCTGAGACCCCCGTGTCACCCAATAGCAGTGGCCGTCCAGAGTGTGCAGGTGACGTCTGTAGAGTATGTTCAAGTGAAGAGTTGGGACCTTGCTTGTCTGGAGCCCGGCTCTGGTTTTGATCAGTGATGATTTTAAGAGTTTAACGGTGCTCAAAAACCAGCTAATGGTGAAAGCCGTTCCTCTCATGGTGTGGCCTAGCCTCCCTCCTGGGCATCGGCAGCCTCAGCTGTCCAGTGCTGCTTTTCTGCCACTTAGGGATTCTAGACCTTTCTGGATAAGAAGGAGCCACCGCTCCCTTCCCTTCCCTCCTAAGAGGGCCACATTATTTTGTGATTTTGCAAACGTTTGTTCACCATTCCTCTTCCCTGAGTTCCATTCTTCTTTTCCATCATCAGAGTCGGTGGGACGCCCCTTTCAAGGTGCCTCTTCTTTGTGAAGCTTCTCTACCCCCGTTTTGGTTACTTTTGTTGCTGAGACAAAATATCCAATACTCACGATTAAAGAAGGAAAAGTTTAACTGACAGTTTGCAGGGATTTCGGCCCATGATCAGCTGGCTGCAAGGCAGGGTAGCATGGCTGAGGGGTAGCTGCTCAAGGCAGCAAAAGCAGGGAAGCAAGGCTCTTTTCCACTCCCCCAGGTGGGTGGAGCGCTCTCACCACCTCCACACCCTCCTCTTGCACAGGCTCAGGATGTTTACAAAGTGAGGCCCCAGCCCCTGCTGAATCACTTAGTTAAACTTCTAAACTTAGCAGGTTGACACACTGAACCAACCATTACAACATCCTGGAGCATAAACAGCTGCCCTGGGGCATGTCCTCTGCACCCTACAAGGTAGAACGGCTGAGCTACCTAGTTAAGCTTCTAAACTTCTCAAGCTCATGCCGTGTATCAACCATTACAACCCCTGAGCGAATGCCCGTGCAGCTTCATTCCTCACTTTTTCCTGGCACCCTGGAGGGGCCCTCTCTGAGCAGCAGCCTCAGCTCTGGGGGTTTCCTTCTTGGCTGGGCCTGCACCCCCGAGCACAGCACCCGTGAGTGGTCTGAACTCCATGTGGGCCATGCACTGAGCTCCATCTGCTCCTGTGGACTTGGGAGTGGAGCCACATGTCCCTTGGAGTGGTCAGCAGCTTCTGCACTCATCCTGGAGGGACTTCCTTACCTGCAGGTGGGACTGCGGGGTGGCAGGACATCAAGCACCGCCTTTGGCCTGGCACCGGGCTCTTTGTAAAAACCTATTCGCATGGAAAATGGGCACCTGGTGCCAAAGTAGACAGTCCAGGAAGATGCTCGCTGGTCTCTTCAGAGCCACCAGCAGTGTCCAGAGGACCCAGCTCCATGTGTTATGGTCTCAACAGCTGTCTGTCTGACTTGGGCACCTCCTGAAAGGCTGATGTGCCTATGAAGGCTCTGGAGAACCGGCTTCCTCGTTCCGCAGGCCTGCAGCTTGTGGGTAGGACGTGCCGCCTGACCTGCAGCGCTTCTCACGGGCTGCACTGGCCACTTGGGCTTCACGTAGTTAGCCGGCTCCTCAGTCTTGCATGATCCTGGGAAATGGTGGCAGGATCTGGAGTCCTGATCATATTCACGGATGATCTTTTTTGTGGCAAAAGTGAAACTTCTCCAAATGGCCTAATCTTCAGAAGGGTACATGAGGTCCCGTCCTCTGGGTACTTCAAAGACAGAGGCAGTAGGAGAGAAGTGCCTGGCACAGGAGTGTGTGCTGGGGAAATACTTGAACACAGGCAGAATTAATAGCCAGGGGAACGATTTCACCTCAGAACTTTCCAGAGCTCGTCACGGAGCCTGGAGTGTCAGGGGAACTCCAGGCAGAGGCTGCAGGTCCTGGGGGCTGGTACCATCAGCCTGGTCACCTGCTTGGACGTGAGGGCTAGGGACAGGCTGGGGAGGGGTGGAAGAGTGCAGAGGGACGGAGAAGTGAGCAGTGCGTATGTTTCTTGTGATCAGGGTTAATCCTTCCCATCACAGCTCTAGGACAGTTTAAAATTTAATTTTAAACAAGTGAAATACTTGGGGAAACATTTTATTCCAATTGATTGCATTCTAGTGATTAAAAATATCTATTAAAAAATTAAAGCGTGTTTGCAGAAATGTAAATTCTCAGGGTGTCATAAATAAATTGCTTCTAAAAACATACACTTTTTTAGCAGTTCAAAGAGAAAAGTCAGAAATTAGTAGCTTCTGATTGCACAGCCTAACCTTGGAAGATTTTAAGAACAGTTAGCGGGCGTGCCAAATACAGATTCCCTAAAAAGAAATGCCACAGATTAGGAAATGGAGAAAGAAGGAACCGGAGTATTAGAGAATAAACAACCGATTGGAGTATCATCATTAGACTGACGGGCAGCAGCTCGTTCAGGGAGACGGATTAAGGAGGCCTCGGGGCTGAGGCTTGGGGCGCGGCACCCAGAGTCTGCTCGGAAAAGCATGTGCCGCTTTGGCTTAGGGGGAGATGGGCAGAGCAGCGCTGGGATGGAAATGTGGGGGCAGGGGAGGAGATGGTGGCAGCAGGACAAAGGCACAAAGAGGTTACTGAAGTAGCGTCACTCTGTCTCGCCAAATCTCCACTCTGCAAATGCGTCTCAGCATTTCCATTCCCTGCTCTTTAGTGTCAGTGAGAAGTCATTTTCCTACAGTCGTGAAAAACTGCTTCTGAGCCAAGGATAAGCGAGTGGCCACTGATGTGAAATCACCAGGTCAGCAGCAGGATCAAGCATGGGCAGTTTCATGGGCTAGGGGACAGATGACGAATGAGGAGCCCAGCACAGCCTCCTCCACCCGGTCCATCGCAAAGGCTGGAAACATCCGAGGAGCATCAGCCTCTGCCTGATAAGGAGCGGAACGCGGCGGTTAAATACTGCCCCGTCCTGCCGTTGTCTGTCAAGAACCAGGTCCAGCCTGATGGCCACTGCCCTGGACTGGGCCCTTGTCCTTACAGCATACCACAGTGCTTTGCAGGACAGGTGGGGAGCAGGGTGCTGAGGGGTGTGCCTGGCTGCAGTTTGTGTTCTTTGTGGACGAATTTTTAAATTCAGGGCGTCCACCTGTGCCTCTGCACGTGTGTGGGTGTAAATGGTCAGCGGTTCGATCTTAGATGCGGCATCACCCACGTCGCTAGGGCCTTGGAGATGCTAAGAGACAGAACATCCCTCATATCACAAGGAAGGACTCAGGGACTGAGGTCGGCAGGCCTGCTACCCAGAATGGACTCCTCCTGGACCTGCTGGTTAGCTCTCACCCCCTTAGTGCAGGGGCCAGCTGGTCATGGAGCTCTGGCCTTTCCTTCCTGCAGAAGGCCTTCCCCGTCAGAGCTCCTGGCCTCCCTGCAGTGTGTCCAGGACTGCCTGTGACCCCAGGGGCTGCTTCCCCACTGCCTCGCTGAGACAATCATCCCTGGCCCTCTACCCCATACCATGGAAACCTGCCCCATCCACCTGCCTGACCCTCACCTCCGCTGGGCCCATTCTCATGCCCTTGCTCACCAAGTGACATGTCCTGCCTTCCTCCCGTGATGATCCACATCCTACAGGACCTCAGGGCTCTCACCCATACCCACCCCAGGGCTCTTGGTGACCACCTCTGGCTGTGCTTCTGTTCTCTGGATGCCCTGAGGCTGCAGGTGCCCCATGGCCATCACCTCCTCCACAGAGTCCTTATCCAACATGGCCTCTGGGCCAGGTCCTACCTCTGCCTCCACACTGTGGCCTTCTGATGTCACCACTACATAGGAAGCAGTCATGTGGCCAGAACCCATGGCCAACTCCTCTGATGGAGTCACCACCTACAAACAGGGACCAGGAGAAGCTAGGAGGGGAGCATGGCGGACAGTGGATCTTTCAGTCAGTGGTAGATTGAAATCCAGGCTGTGCCACCCACTACCCATGGGATTCAGGGCAAATCACTTAATCTGTAGACTGAGTTTCCTCAGCTACAAAATGCAAGTCATTGTGGTTCTTTCTTCCTGAGGATTTATAAATATTTAATGAAAGGATCAATATAAAACACTTAGATTCATGAATGGCACATGAATGACACTCCATAATTGTCAGCTGATAAATAGGCAATTATTATTTTATATGTTCTCCCACACAGCATGTACTATGCATGATGAATGTGTGCTGAATGTCCGTGATGGCCTGTCCTCCCTGTCTCTGTCACATCAGCTCAGGATTTTACTGTATCTGATAAATTTCACTGTTGTATAAAGTAGTTCTCAAGTCACTAGTGGACAGCTGTATGTATTTTCACAAAATAAGGTCCCATGTGTAACCAGCAACTGATCAAGAACAAACACTCCCAGGACCCCCAAAGCCCGTCACCACCTCCTGAGTCACTGTGCCCACACCGGGGCAGCTGCTCCCCTGAACTGCCACAGCAAGGCAGCCCTTGTGTTTATGAACTTCGTGTGAGCACAGCCACAGAAGGCCCTCACACGGAGGTCTTCCTTCACCCATGTGTGCTGGAGAGGTTCATCCAGTTTGTGGGTAAGACTACTCCCCCTCTCTGACTTAGGGGATGGTATCCTGTTGTAGAAGAAAACATACCACTATAATAAATCTCCAGCTCCTGATTTCAGACTTTACTACAAAGCTACAGTACTTCAAACAGTGTTGTTCTTGCATGAGGATCGACATACAAAGCAATAGAAGTAAACTCAGTACACAAGGAAATTCGTACATCTAAGGTTACTAGTCGACAAGCATGCCAAGACCATTCGGTGGCAAAAGGAGAATCCCTTCAATAGACAGTGCTGGGGCAATTAACAACCTCATGCAAAAGAATGAAGCTGGATCCCTACCTCACACCACATACAAGTTAACTCTAAGTGCGGCAAAGACCAAAATGTAAAAATTAAAACTATAAAACTTTTATTTATTTTTATAATTAAGTTTATTGGTGCAATTTAGATTGGTATTCATATTCGTCATAGGAATTTTGTACCTGTCCATGATATATCTTAGTTCCTCTTCTTTTCCCCATCTCCTTCCGCTCTCTTTAACCTCTCTTCCCCTCCTTATTTACAAGGCTTTGTTTCCATTTTATCCTTTTTTTAAAATTTTTTTCTTTTCCTTCCCATCCTATCAACTCCCCTTTCCCTCAAACCATTACTTCCTATTTCACAATATCTATTATGTGCATAAAACTTTTAGAAGAAAACCTAAGTGCAAATCCTTAAGACCTTGAATTAAGTAATAACTTCTTACATATGAAACCTAATACACGTGCCAGAAAGAAAAGCCAATCAGACTTCCTCAACATTAAAAATATCAGTGAAAACAAAAACCAGCTAAAGAAAAGAAAGCCCAAAGAATGAGAGAAAATATTTGCAAGTCACCTACATTATAAGGGAATATATAAAAATACAAATATCTTCTTCTAAAATGAGAAAAATTTTATATGAAGACTTCTTCTGAGAAGATATGCAAGTGTCCCATAAGCATGTGAAACTATATTAGACATGATTAATTGTGAGAGAAATGAAAACCAAAAGAACAGTGAGATGTCCGTACACACTACAGTAACTATAATAAAGCAGATTGGTGAAGATATTCCTGACATTGCAACCCTGGAATGTTCCAGGAGGGAATGTGAGGTGGGGCAGAGACTGTAGGAAAAGCTTGGTAGTTTCCCAGAAGATTAAAAATAGAGTTGTCTTATGACTCAGGATTTTCACTCCTAGGGATCTACCCAAGAGAATGCAAACATCACTCCACACAAAATTATTACATGAATATTCACAGCGGCTTTGTTCACAATAGCCCAAATGTAGAAACAACCTAAATATCCAACAGTTGATGAGCAGATAACTGAAGATGTTACAGTGATACTCTATTCAGCCACAAGGAAAAGTATGAGTGTGTGTCACAACACAGATGACCCTTGAAAACACGCAGAGTTCATAAGGTCAGACAATCTCACATAGCATATGAGTCCATTCACCCAAATGCCCAGGATAGGAAAATCCATAGAAACAAAAAGCATATTATCGGGTGCTAGAGGATGGGAGAAGGGGAAACAGGGAGAGATTTCTGGTGTGTAGAAAGTGTTGTAGTCAGGGGTTGTAGGAGAACAATTAAAAACAGGACATGGAATTTATAATATTATTTTATAATGGTCACCCAGAATTAACACAAGAAACTGCAGGAAATCTATCCACAACACCAAAGATGTAGAATATTTAGCCAAGGGCCTGAATCCCATAGCAATGTCCTATATGGGTCCAGATGAAGACCCAGCACTCATGACAGTGCCTCCCACGAGTCCAGTTGGAGGTCTAGAGCCCACGAGAAGGACTCATGCCAGTCTGTCTTACAGATCCATGCTGGGAGGGCCCAAAGGTCAGCGGTGGAAACTAGGAAGTCTGTGCCAGCGGGGTGAAGGAGCTGTGCTGGTAGGTTGAGGATGCTTTGGTGGAGCTGAGAAAGTCATGCTCAAAACAAAGACCAGAACTGCCCTGAAAAGCACCACAGCCATCCTCAGCAACATGGAGGCTCCAAGCTCCTCTGACAACAAGCATAGTCGAGTACATGCCAGGAAGCCAGTGTGACGAGTTCATCCTGGAGACCAAGCAGCACACGTCTTCCCCTCCGGAGCCGGGAAGCAATGCTCGATGTGAGGACCAGAGCTTTTCCAGGAGAACCAATGGCTCAAACAGCAACACATAGGAGAACCCACAATGCCTCAATGCCTCCCTCCTCCTTCTCCACATCTCTATTTATGCTGGCAACTTTCCTCAGGTGGAACATCTATGCTCAGCACCATGGTGATTTAATTCCACTGGCATTAAGTTGACCACCAGTTTCCAATCCATAACAGAAGGTTTCTTTCTGGGACGAAAAAAGCTTCTGGATTAGATAGTGATGGTGGTTGCACGGGCTTATGAATGTACTGAAAACCACAAGAGTTGTACACCGAAAAGGCTGATTTGTAGTGTGGAAATTGTACCATAACTTCAAAAGAGATAACATGGCTCGAGTTGTGTTTGGAGCTGTCATGCTTAAAAACACACGAACATCCTTGCATGGGATTTGACGAGCACATGGACATCTTTGTCTTGCGGATGGGCACTGGGCCCTGCGGACGCCTGCATCCTGCCTTCCCAGAGGGGGACCAACCCCCCCCCCACCAGTGCCACACCAGCAGGTTGTACCCTCAGCCAACCCGCTCTTAACAGGCCCTGCCTTGCCTGCTTTATCCGTCCTGCTGGGAACTGGAGTTTTCCGACTCCTTACCCCAATCCTGTGTAGCTCCGGAGGCTGCTCTGCGGTTACTGAGTCACGCTGCAGACGTGTGTATCAACTGGGCAGGCAGGAGTCCCGAGCCACCTTTCCTCCCACTTGAGTTGTGGCCCCAAAGCCGTAAGCTTGGGCTGGGACCAGATGCCCCTAACCCTCTGCAGCATTGTGCTGACTCTGCCTGCAGGCCCGGAGCTGAAGAAACTCCCCTGGTGCTCTCACACCAGTGGGTTCCCTCTCCCTGGAGGGCAGGACAGTCCTCCCCGGGGCAGGCAGGGATTCTACCCTCCCCATCCGCAGGGGCAACCTGGCTTGTGCACGTATCAGTAACCATCAGAGTGGGGTTTCATTTGGAGACAGCGACAAGGCACTTGCCAAACCCCAGGGCCAGTCCTTTCAGCTGACCTGAGTGATTTCCACTTTCTTCCCATTTGCATCTGCCTTGAACTCCAACCCAGCACCTGCCAGTGAGGTGAACTGCTCCTGTGATGCTGGCCGCAGCAGGATGTGCGTGGGTGCCACAGCTGCGGGGGGCGGGGGGGTTGGAACCACACAGCTGCGTGCTCCACGTTTATCTGCAGCCACCAGCAGGGATCCAAGAGGTCAGTCCCCATTTCCTCTTAGTTTATCAGGAGGCAAATACATATCAGAGGGCTGCATGTTGGGAGAACACAGGAGGAACTTCCTGTGGGGCTCAGCACTCTGGGGAGGGCCCTGGCCAAAGAACTGGGGTTTGTTGCAGAAGCCGAGCTGAGCCGATAGCAGATGATCAGCCAGACTCCTACGGCGGCTGCAGGCTGGGAAGCCGCAGCAGTAAACGCAGCCTATGCTGGGCAGGCAGACAGCAGAGCAGGGGAAACACCATGGACCTGTCGTGTGTGTCATGTGTAGCACATGCACACACATATATACATACAATGCATGTGACTTTGTGCGTGGTATGCGCAAGTATATATGCAAGAATAAGTGCACATGTGTTTGTGTGCAAATGTGTATGGAGGTATCAGCGCACAAACGCCATGTACCTGTGCACACTATGTACATGACAGAGACGTGTGGAGGTGCCTGAGGTGCGTGTGTATCTGTGTGTGCAGCCCTGTGCATGCATGTGCATATCTGCACATGACATATGCACATAAGCGGTGCTCTTCCAGGCTGGGCCTCCCAGCTGAGTCTCTCCTCACAATGAGGTCTGGTACAGGAGCCCCAGGTGTCACCAGGTGACCTCTGCAGGCCGAGCCGGATGGGCTACTGTCCTGGCAGGCGGCTCTGACCACAGGGCTCGCCTCCCAGCACATTCCTCCCCAACCCTGCTTTCTTGCTGTGATTGTCCTGCTCCACACCTGCAGGAGAGCAACCCCTTTTTGTCTTCCTGATTATATTCACCTCTGAAGCCATTTGCGCAGAGACTAAAACGGATTTGATGCGATGAATCCCAAAATCACACCCTTTATTCACAAATTCCACATGAGCAGCAGTTCTGTTTAGGGTGAATTGGACCCGTTCGATGAGTTATGTGCTCATTAGCATAGCCCAGAACATTCCTTTATCATATTAAGTTTATTTAAATCACACGGAGTGTTCGTTTTTAGAAACAATTTGCACTCACCTTAAGGAATCATCCGTATTGCTCCAGGAAATATTATACAATCCTGCTTTTAACAGGATTCACATGGCTTGCAGTTGTGTGACAACTTGATTCCATTCTGTCTTCCCTGTGGGGACAGCCCATAAAGATTGATTATACATTAAAAATGGTGTTAACGGACACCCTCGTCACTGTGGCTCGGAGCACCGAGCCGCACTCTCTCTGCCCCCCATTGGCTCTCCTCTCCTCAGCATCTGCACAGGAAACACACTTTCTCCTGCCTTTCTCTGCAGGGCACCCTGGCCCACGAGGTTCACCCAGGATGGCCTGGGGGTTCATACTGAGAGCGTGCACTTGAGCACTGCTGTGTTGTCAGAGCTTGGATCTCCTCTAAAACTCCCACCCCCCTGAGTCAGGATGCTCTGAGCAGATGCAGGCCTTGATCTCTTGGGTTTCCGGCATATATGGTGCTGCAATGCACAGCAGAATCCCTCAGACCTTTCCAGGATTGAAGACAGGAATCGTGGGGAGAAAGGCGCCAGGAGGCAGGCAGCCAGGTGACAATCAGTCCTCCACAAGGAAAAACTGCGTTAGAACCCCGGTCAGCAGCTCGGGGTGTTGTGCACAGTCACTAACAGAGGAAGAGCTTCTGAGTGAGTGGCCACAGCCCAGCGTCAGCCTGAATACACTCACTGTGCCCTGAGCCACAGTTGGGGACCCATAGGAAGCAGGGACCCACTTCCCATCACCCCACAGTGCTGTGAGAATGTCATCCTTAGTGGCATCCACTCTGGGACAGGAGGGGTGCAGCTTTCACATGGAAACACTGCTTTCCATTCACATAAAGCCACAGGGCTCTCTGATGCCCCCCAGTTAGGGAAGGGGTGCCCCCTACTTGGTGCTTTGTCCTAGAGACAGGTGGCCAGTGGGCTTTGTCTGCCCAAAGCAGGCCCATCCTCCTGGTGGCAGCTCTGGTCCTGGCTTCTATTTGGGACCTGATGGATAGAAATGTCACTGGAAATTGATTTTCAGTTTAATCAAAAGAGAGTTTTATTTCTGAGTCTTTCCAAATGTAAGGTCATCCCTTGATGAGTTAGTGAAAATTTTATTAAGTTTTAACCTTGCTATGGGGCGTTTCTGGTGTTATGTTCTTCTTGGTCAGTAGGCATCCTGAGAGCCGGAAGCTGTTAACTCAAAAGGTTAAAATTGGCCTAAAAAAGCAAAACGTCTAGGATGACAGGACTCCCAGGTTCCCCAGCTGCCCAGCTCCTGCCTCACGAGGCCACTGACTCCCATCTGGGGCAGCCACGTTTTCTGGAACGGACCCCGGAGTCGGAACCCTAGGCACTGTGGCCATTCGGCCTCTGGCACAGCTGGGCTCCAAAGCCGCCATGAGCAGATGGGGGTGGGACTGATTCCAAAACCAGCCTGCAGGACTTTCAGCTCTGTGTGACTTTGACAGCACTGCACAAGCAAATTCAGTTTTCGGGTTGTCTTCACTTGGGGAGTAAATTTTATGTGCTCCAGAACCTTGATCTGCTTACTATAGGCTGTAGGTCTACAACACCATATAAGAACTGGGTTTCTCACTGTGATAGCTGTTATTCAGATAGCTCAGAGGGATGAACAGAGATAAAATCCATGAGCAAAATGGCTGCTCTTTTACAGTCTTGCTCCAAATTGTGTTTTTGTTTTAACAGAATCACACTCTCTGGATGCACTTGGATTTCCAGGGGAAAGGGAATTGTCAAACCCCCACCCCCACCCCATTCAACAGATAGCTCTGTTGGAATCCAGAAAGTCTTGTTAACAACAGTAATGTGCAACTACCTGCATTTTAATCATGCAAAGACAAACTTGGGCCATTCCGTTTTGGTGGAGCATCACTAATTCTAGTTATACGATAACTATGTAGCGCTGGATTTTGGAAATTAGGTCTCTGAGATCCATTAGCTGTGTGGTGCGCCATTGCTGAATGAGTGGTTGTATTATTATCAAGGTAATTCAAAACAAATTTCAAGCTGTGACAATAAAATGGCTCTGGTGGCAGTGGGGTTTGTGCTGAGATCGCCCGTGGAATGAGAACAGCTATGCTTCAGCTGAGACTTTTGGTGAACTAATTTTACTTACTCGTTTTCATTAAATTCTGAACAAATTTTTTACCAATGTGATAATAGCAGACTTGGGCCAACTGTGATTATTGGTTTATAATACAATGGTGTCTCTTTCACTCCACTTAACTGGTGATGGTTCTTGGTCTAAGATTACACGCTCTTTATGTCCAGGATAGAGAGGAGCCTCACTAATTCACAGCAGCACCCTCCCCCAGGGACAGCTGGCCTAGGTCCTGCGCCGTCCTGTGGAAATGCCCATGCCAGGTGCACCTGGCTCCCAAAGCTCCACTTCCACTTTCCTTGGTACCCATGGGAAAGACATCTCAGGGCAAAAGATGTGTCAGTGTAGATCTCTTCTCTCATTTCTAATGTGACAGGGGTAGCAGAGCATTTTGCAGCTCTCACTGGTCATTTGTCCATGCTTAGCCCACACTGTGTCTGCTCCCCATCTCTCCCCAGTGCTGCGTGGCACAGTGGATGGGCAGCAGACCTGCGTCATGTGAATAACTAAAGGTTGTTATGGTCACCGTGTTTGGGGAGCCCCTGGGGGTGTTGCAATGACAGTGCTAAGCAGAGGGTCCGGAAGAGTCCCACCAGATGTCTGCAGCATCCTCTGCTTTTGCCGACTCCTTTTGCTCATTGCAGCAGCAGGAAATGTCACCAGCCTTCACAGAAGGCCTGCACAGCACACTCAGCCACCTCCTGAGAAGCTTTCACCTCCAGAGTGGCCAGGAAGAGTGTTGGTCCACGACAGGCACCACAGCAGACCGGCCTGATGGCTTAGTGGGCTGCCAGCTGGCCCCAGGCTTGATGAGCCTCCAGCCGGGCTAAGTGGCTTTAAAGACTAAAGCCTTCTCTTCCTGTCAGGCAGGCCTGGGAGAGACTCGGTGGGGAAACAGAAGCCTGGGGCTCATTGTAATGCTGATGGCCACATTGAGGTCTGCTCCGAGGGAGGGAGGACTTTTCTGAGTCATCAGCAGGAGCCAGTGTGCTGGTGAAAGAGGAGAGGCGGTTTCACTGCATCTGATCCAGCAGCTAAGGATCACCTTGGGTCCTCAGCTTAGATTTCTCCTTCCTTCCTGGGCATGGAGTCTCTCATGGGCAGATGCTGGCCCCCAGCCTGGGAGAGCTGAGGGCTCTCAGATACTCCCACTCAAACCTCAAAGCATCCCACACTGGCTCCATGGACTGTGCCCCCCACCAAAGGCCCAAAGGTTCTGCTTTCAGGTCTTAGGCAACCTATTACCAGCAATGTTTGCAGAGATGAGATGAGCCATTCAACAGGCAAAGTCCGCATTCAATCACCTGGTCAGTAGAGACAAAGCCCTCAGCAGGCGGAAAACCAGGGCAGAGATTGGCCATCAGCACCACGGACAGCAACACCTCTACCGTGGGTGCTCCTTCCAACAGCCTGACAGTTTGTGCCTCTTTTAAAGCAAAACAGAACATGATCAACCATTGTTTCAGAACAATTCTAACTTACTCTGGCCTTCCAAGTTTTGTAATTACATGCCACCATAGTGGTGAAAGTTACTCAGTAGATGTTTGGGGATGTCAGTATGTCCAAGTGTTTAAAAGTGACAGCTCAGACTTCTGAGTCAAAGCCCCAACCCCATGGTTACTATAAGTTACTCACCTCTGTGTCTCACTGCCATTTGGAAAAGGAAGACAACACTACTCTGATGAGGGCTGAGCACGTTGGTTCATGAGTTCTGGGATTGTATCCGGCACACTCAGCACCATCCCAGGGTGCCAGCCGCCACCTTACCCAAGGCCACGTCCCTGGAGGAGCCTGGGTCTAAGCCATGGGAGCCTCAGATGGCCCTTTGGGGGCAGGCTTAGCCTTCTCATCCGGAGCACCCCTACACGCACGATGGCCTGTGGGGGCTCAGGCCTCTAGACACTGTGCTGGCCTCTTCAAGATGCTCGTGCAGCAGGAACAAGTAAGGAGTCACTTTCATGGCTGGTGTTGGACCCAGATGGGCAGATGAGCAAGCAGGGGTCATGGCTCTGTCATTTTGGAGTATAGGCCATTGATTTTACCCCTTGCCCTGGCCCCTACCCAAGGACAAAACACCACAAGTATCTGAACGTCTCTAGTCAGATGCTTTGTCTCTGATGGACACCACTGCCTCCAGCCCGCCCCTGAGACCCTGGGTGGGGGAGCATACAGACTTAGAAAATCATAGGCATTTCTCCATGGTATTCCAGGAAATACACAGAATCAAATGCAGTGCTGTTCACATCCTGTGCATCTGGTGACCATGCATAACCCACACCTGTGCCAGGCACCCCCCTGCCTGGCTCATCTGAATCCTCACCGTTGCCCTAGGAAGAACTATGGCCATTTTCCTTGGGTTTTTTTTTTCAGGTAAGGAAAAGAAACACAGAGCAGGCAGGTTATTGCTCCAGGCCACGCAGATCAAGCATAGAAATTAGGCATCGGACCCTGGGTGTCCAGTAGAATTGCAGGATTTCTCTTCAAGAGATGGCAGGAAGAACATAAGGGCAGGTGGCGGGCCACTTGTGTTCCCATGATTCTAATAGGGCCTGGCTACAGTCTTGAGCCAAATCTGGCCTGCTGTCCCTGTTTACAAATAAAGTTTCTCTGGGACATAACCGTGCCCATTTGGTTCTGTGTTACCCATGGCTACTTTTGTGCTAAAATCATAGTACACTCGAGTAACTGTAACAAAGTCAAAAACACTATCTGGCGCTTTACAGAAAATCTCTGCTGATCCTTGCTTTTTTATGCAGACAGGAAGAGAGACGCAAACAAGCCACCAAGCCCACACGTGAGAGCATCATTTCCTGGGCTGGGGAGCCATTGTCCTCTGAGTGTTAGTGGCTGGATGCGCCCTACAGTGACCAGGGAAGTGGCCGTGCCACCTGAAATCTCAACCCACTGACTCCCAGAAGTGCAGAGTGGACATGTTTGCCTGAGGTAGAGGCCAAAGCCTCTCAGGACTCAGTCCCTCTGGGGAAATCGGGGGACAGGTGTGAATTGGCCTTTGTGACCATGGATGCCCCAACTCAGTGTCTGCAGCTCCCAGCATCCCTGCAACCAGGGATGAATCTTTGCTGACTCCTCCCACCCACCATGGGAAGAGCTCTCTGATTTATTATTTTAATTAAAGGTTTTTCAGCATTAATTTCAAAAGTTAAATAAGCTGTCTTTGTGTGTAAATCACTGGCAAATGAATTATCATATGGGCGAACAGGTGCAGGCTGTCACCTGAGCAGAGAGCGCTGCCCTGTCCAGGGCCCCGTCCTGATGCGGCAGCAGGACCACAGGACTCTCAGCTTGAGGATAGCAAGGCCATCCCGAGATGGTAGGCTGGGCCCATGGGGGACAGTGGCTCTCTGCCTCACCCAGAGTGAGATCGTCACCCCTGCCCAGGCCCAGCTGCTGGACCTGTGATTCACAGGCTGCGCATGCTCAGCCCTGCATGGCAGCAGCTCTGTTTTTGTCTCCAGTGTCCTCTTGCTAGCTTGAGAACGGTGATGTGAAAGTGGGCATTTTCAAAAGGCAGGGATTCATTTCCAGTCCTGCTCCTGGAAGGCAGTGGGAAAAGGGACTTCGGTCTCCATGCAGCAGGCAACGGAGTCCACAGACTCCCAGCATCTAACCGACCCTCTCCCCTGACCTGTAGCCTTTGGAAATCTTTACTCCTAATTGTTCTCTGCCCCTAGATCAACACATCATGGCCCCTCTCATCTGCAGAGGACACTGTCTAAGACCCCATGGGTGCCTGAAATCATGGACAGTCCTGAGACTGCATAGAATCCCTTTTTCCTATGTGTACCCCTACAGTAGAATCCAGTATCTAAGTCAGGCTCAGCAAGAGGTTAACAATAATGACTAAAAACAATGGGACAATGATATATAAAGTACTGTAGTAAAAATTACATGGAGTGATCTCTCCAGCTCTGTGTTAAAATACCGTACTGTGCTGTATCACTATTCTCCTGGAGATGCTGGATGGTGACCCATTGCCCACACGGAGAGGAAGGGGTGGACGGTGTAGGCTCTGGGACGTGGCGTCAGGCCGCCACTGAATTCCTGATGACACCGCCCACTGCAGAAGCACACACTGCATGGGACACATGCAGCATGAGCAAGACACCCTGTGCTCTCAGCCACCAAGGCTCATGGGGTGGGGGTGCCGCTTGGTCTTCACCACACCCCATGGCTTAGTCTCTGCCACTGCCCTGTGGACCCAGGGTCAGGTCTTACAGCCAGGAGAGAGCTTCTCCAGGGCACCAGGTCCTTCCTGCTGGAAAATCCCTCCCTGGGAAGGCTGGGCAGCTGGGCCAGCTAGGCCAGCTGGGCTGTGGGGGACGGGCTGCTGTGCCCCACAGTAACCTCCAAGGCACATCGTATGCTCACCGTTCGGCAGAAGCAAGACTATAGTCTCGGTTCTGTGGCACTGTCCAGTGACGGGAGTACTAGGGAGGCCTGCTCCAACCTGCCTGGCCACAAGGGACGTGCTGCCTGCCACCCCGCTGACCCTGAGCCCGTTCTTTAGGGAAAGCAAAGAATTTGGTGTTTTCACCTTCCCACTATTTTTGGTTCTTCCAAAGATCTTGAAAGACACTGGGAAACGGTGTGATTTTCTTCCATATTTGTCAATTTCTGTACCAATAATGAAGAATTGGACTGAAAACTGACTGTACAATGGCAGAGGAAATATCCACCTATTTTCCAAAAGCAAGAAAGCACTGGCAGCTTCCGTGGTAGAAAACATTCTTAGTTTTTCAGCTCAGCATGTTTTTTGTGTCACCCTGCTGCAAGATTGACTCCCCTGGTTAGGAATGGGGCGGGGGGGAGGGGTGTCTGTTTATCTGCAGCACCCAGCACTCTGCAGGAAAGGACATCTGTGGCCCCAAGGACCTGCCAATGTCCATCAGGTGCCCATAAACTTGAGCAGTTACCCACGTTACCTAGATTTTGCCGAGTCACTTGCTGACCAGACATTGCACAAGAGGCCTGAGAGTGTGAAAGCCCAAAGAACTGAGTGAGGTTGATTCTGGGACCTGAGCAGCCGTGTTGGTCACTCTTGGGGCTTGTCCCACTTGGGGCAGGGCTAGGTTTGCCACTGTGTCTGTTAATGACGCTCAGCCCATTAGTGGAGGTTAGAATGGACCACGCGTCCTCCAACACAAGCCACACCCTGTTGCCCTTCGGCCCCTAGGTACTGCTAATGGGGTGATAGGGTTCCCTGCCTCAGGGAAGTGCAGGAGGTAGGCAGGATTGTGTAGACACCCCGGAGCTCGGTAAAGCAAGAGGAGTCCTGTTCTAAACCCCTGTGTCCTTCATGCAGGAATTAACCGTCACCCTAAGTCCTGCCAAGCCACTGTCCAAACTCCTGTTCATTGACTCTATTTAGAAAGGGGTGAACCTGTGCTGATCACCTCCAGGCCCCTGTCCTAGCGCTGTCACCCATGGGTTAGGCTTCGACATAGGAGTCTGGGGGACATTCAGTCTGCAGCACAACGGACCTCAGTACCCAGCCGAGTCCTGGGAGCACTCGGGGAAAGGGGCCTTGAGGCACAGGAAAATCTGTATTTCCATGTACCTGTAAGGGAGAAAATTGACATTAATTTTTAAGTGAATACTCTTTGATGGAAACCAGAAAATAGAAAAGGAAGATCCAGAAGAAGCCATCTCGTGGTCCCCACTGGGACAGAATGCCCTCTCCTGTGAGGTGCCATGTCACAGGCATGGCCAGATGTGTGAGTCATCTCATTTCTGATCCTTCCTGGAAGATGCTTGACAGACTCTGGCTTCGTGCTGCACCCCGGAGCTCCCTGCCCACGCCAGCCTTGGGACCTCTGCACTCACGCTTCTGTCGGGCAGGAAGCCTCCTCCTCACACAGCAGCTCCCGCACCTTCTCCGGGTCCCTGCTCACACACTGGCTTAGCCAGACCTGCCCAGACCCCACGCCCCCCACCCCCACCCGTCATCCTCACCTCTGGTGCAGCCGCAGCTCCTGTGGTCTGTACACGCGTGGCTTGCTCTCGGCTTTCTCTCTGACCTGATGAGAGGCGTCGGAAGCATTTGTTTGATTTGTGATGCGTTTCCAGCCCTGGACAGGACAGGGCCTCAGGGAGACTCAAGAGGTGGCAGGCAAGCCCCAGCCTGGAGACCCAGTCAAGGGACCCCTGGACCACGTGGGTCCCAGGGCGGCAGGGCAGGGCACAAAGCTCTGGGTTCCGACCCAAACTGCGCTTGTCCTGCTGTGAGCGAGCCGCTGCGCGTCCCTGTACGTGGCTTTACTCATCCACAAGGTGGGCCTCAGACGCCCACTGAAGCAGTGGAGATCAAACACACTCAGACACGCGACCGAGGACTCACTACGCTACCTAGGAAGTGCCCAGGGAGTGCCTGCTCTGATTTGCATCTCCTCTGGTCATCAGTTTAACTCTTGTTTGGAAATCATCTCGAGCTTAGAAAAACTGCAGGAGTCACAGACGCGTGCTTTCTTCCCCAGGACTCGCTGCCTGCTGTTTCCCCACACGTCTGTGTGAGTGTGTGGCCTCTGTCCTCTCTCCCCGCCCCATCTAAAAACAGTGTTTCCCGAGTCACTGAGCACAGTTATGGATGCTACGCCTTTTACTCTCAAATTCTTCCACGTGCGTTTCCCGAGAAGAATGTTTTCTTACCAATTACTGTAGAATGCAGTCACCAAATTCAGGGGATTTATGGTGATGTGAGGTTCCTGTCCAGCCCACATATTCCCAGGGTCACCAGAGGCCCAGATATCATTCTTTGTGCGTGGAATTAAAGCCGGCGCCCTTCGGTTTCCTTCCTCAGCTGCCCTGTCCCTCTGATACTGGCCGTTTGCAGAGCACAGACCTGGTGTTGTGTAGGGCACCCTTGCTCCGGGCTGTCCAGGGTCTCTGGGTGAAGCTGCGATGTCCACTGCCGGTCTCCTCCTGGAAGAGCACGTCTTCCAGGGAGAGGGAGCATCTTTGCCACCAGGTCACACAGCAGACCTGCCTCGAAGGAGCGAGTGGCTGGCTGGAGTGACAAGAACAGAACAGTCGCTGCAGCACTGTGACATCACAGAGAGAAAGTGCTATCTAAAACAAGCGCAGCGGGGCACTGAGCCATGCCCGTGTGGGGCCTGGACGCGGGGCTGTGGTCCACGGTTCCAGAGGATGCATTATGAGACCACAGTGCTGCTCTCGTGACCTGCTCCACGTTCAATCTGTGCTTTGCAGGAGGCGTCCATAAACACGTGTGTGGGCGTGTCTTCCTGCGAATTCAGGAACAGTCTTCAGTTGCCAGAATTACTTATGCGACCCGTGAATGCTGCCCGCTTCCCTGGCCACACAGGAAACCCTGCTTTACCTACTCTCACGCAGGCTTCAGTCGGAGCGGGTCTGGGGCTTCAGCAGCTCTGATGCATTTCAGCCTGGGTTTGTGTGGCTTCTTTCCAGAAACTGGGCCTCCTGAAGCATCTGCCTCTCCTGGGGATGGCAAGGGGGAGGTAGGTGACAAGATGCAGCCCGCTTTGGCTCTGGTGGAAGGTGACATGACTCTCTTCTCCCGTGGTTCACTCTTAAAGGTTTCTGGTGTGTGGGGATGTGCAGAGGACTTTGTTTTTATTAGTGGCCCGGGGGTGCAGATCTGGCTCTCAGTGAAGGCGCGCAATGCCAGAATAAATTGGGGTTGCTTAATGGCAGTGGAAACATGCAGGGGTCGGGCTCTGCAGCTGGGGTTTGTTGTGATGCTCCGCTAATGAATGCTAATCGCCTTCTCCGCTGCGCCGTGGGGTTGCTGGTGTCGTCTTCCTCTTCCAAGAGTGCTGCGTGTGGACGTGTAGAGGCTGTGAAGAAGTCTGACAGCTCCTGCTCAGCCAGCATCAGTGCGGAGGTGCGTCCGTGCCTGTGCGGCCAGGGCAGAGCTGCAGGGAGACTGAGCTAGGATGGAAAGCTTCCCAGCATTTGTCCACAAGGACTTGGCAGACAGCAGGCTGCCACCCTTCCCTTTGGACAGGCGGGACTACGTGGCCGGGGGTCTCTCCCCCACGCCCACCACCCGCTGTGTGCTCAGAAGGCTCTGACTCGTTTTCTGCTGCATTCACACTGTGGTGATCTGAACAAGACTCTAGAATCTGTACCCCATGGCCCTGTGATGCCTATGACAAGGACTGTGATGTCCGTGGACACCGCGGGTATCAGCCACCATTGTCTCAGAAGACTCATCACAACCTGAAGGACAGAGGATATGGGCATTCGACCCCTGGGAGTGTCCTCAGTGTTCAGAAGAGGCACTGGGCCTGTGCAGAGCCGGAAGTGGCCAGGGCCCACCAGGTGGAGCCCAGAATGCACACTAGGCCTTCCGGATCCACAGACAGACCTTGTTCCTAAAGTCACCTGTGAGTTTTAGGGACCCATGCTGGTCTCCTGCAGGAACTAGGTCTTTACTTCATGCTCTGGAGTTTCACAGAAGCCTGCTGAGCCCCAGAGGTGCCACTGAGGAAAATTCATTAGGGTCTGAAAATAAAGTCAGATCTTCCTGTCCAAACAGGAAGCGCTTTTTTCTCCTCTCCTGTCCCTCTCCACCTGGCCCTGATTCCCCACTCCCCACATACCAGGGGTGCTTGGTGACTCGTGGAGTGATGCACGGGGAAGCACTGCCACAGCTCTGTGGAGCAGGGATCTGAAGTACCCCCCCAGAAGCTCCTGTGTTGAAGACTTGACCCCCGAAAGCAGAAGCGCTCTGAGCTGGGGCCCTTGAGAGGTGTCAGGGTTGTTAGGGCTCTGACTTCAGCAGGGAGTTAACCCACGTACTGATGGATTTATAGCTTACAGGGCTCCTGGGAGGTAGTGGAAAGTTTGGGAGGCAAGGCCCGGTTGGAGGAAGCAGGTCGCTGAGCCTGTGCACTTGAAGGTGTATTTTGTCCCTTGCCTTCTCCCATCTCTCCTTCGTGGCTCCCCTGAGGGGAACCACTGTGCTCTACCACGTGGCTTCCACCTTGGCAATTTCCTCCCTCAGCCCCACGAGATGGACTTGGACTGCACCCCCCGAATCCTTGAGCCAGAATAACCCTTTCTTCCCTTGAGTTGATGTTCTCGGGTGCTTTGCCCCAGCGATGGAAAGCTGGCTAAAACAATGGGCACCCACATGTGAGTCCATGGTTCAGAGCAGGAAACCCACAGACTCATTTCCCCAGGGTCTCAGAGCATTTCTGCCTTCAAGCTCGAACTCTTAATGAGTGAGTCAGACACAGTGTGAGCTTGCGGTCACAGGCACTGTTATCCTGAGGCCGCAGCCTCCAGAAAGCAGGCTGGAGACAGGAAGGAACTGGCAGGCACGGAGATTTGGGAGGGAGCCCCGCGAAGGCCCGAGGTTAGTGTATCAGCTCTTGGGGAATTTTCTATCTCTTTGATACATGCATATCCTTTATATTAATCACATGTCGATAATATACGATATATATGGTCTCTTTTATATACAAATAAATACATAACCTTTTGTGCTAGGGATTGAACCCAGGGCCTTTGCAGCGGAGCTATAGCCCCAGCCCTTCTTATTGTGAGACAAGGTTGCACTCAGTGGCCAAGTTGCCCAGGTTGGGCCCTTAACTTGTCCTCTTCCCTCAGCCTCCAGAGCGCTGGTATTCAATAGATGTACCACATGCCCAGGCAAACGCAACGTTTTTAGCTCACAAAAATGAAGACGAGAGTGTCCCTTGGTGGCCAAGCAGGGCTGAAAGGGCAGAGAGGATGTGAGGAAGGAAAGGAAGAGTGTGGGCCCAGATTCAGGAAGGATGAGAGATAACAGGTGATGGTGTGAGCCTGCCCCTTCTCTCCCTGAGGAGGTGGGTGACAGGATCACCCCAAATCTGACTGCACTCTTAGGAAGGGTCTCTCAGGACCCACGAGGGAGGGGTCAGGTGGCCAGGTGTGGCCCTTTGCAATCAGTGACCTGGCCGCTGGCCTTCCTGCTGGGAAGGCGGTGTCAGTTTTCTGCAGTGGCAAAGCCCAGGCTCCCCAGAGAAAGAATGGAGGCTGCACAGCACCTGGTGTCCAGGAGGGGAGGCCAGGGTCCCTGTGACTGCACAGTTCCTGACCTGGTCAGAGCCATGGCCCATGGGTGTCGCCTCAAGGTCTGCTCAATTAGACACACAGCTGGGGTTTGAGGCAAGGTCAGTGAGCGAGCATTTCCAGGTCAATGAAGTGGATCACACCAGCCAGGACACAAGGTGGCTGGACTTCCGGTTGGCGGGGGGGGGGGGCATCGTGCAGGTAGGGCCCCAGGGAATCACCCAGGGTGCTTGACAGGGATGAGTCCCCCTGGCCACATACCCAGTGTTGGTGTCCCCAAGACTGCCCTGGAAGCCCGGGGCCTTCCTGCCTCACAAAACCACCAGCCAGTGCCAGTAAAAGGGACTTGCAGCCTTGTGTGCCACGGAGCAGTGTGAGCCTGACCAGGACCAGCCCCCCGCCCTGGCCTCCTCACTTCTTGCCTGGAGCAGTGAGAGGCGTGGCTGCGGCTCTGTCAGTCTCCCGTGGCGAAGACCCCACGCCAAGGTAGCTGCGGCTGTGTGCAGGCTGCACACCCGTGCGGGTTTGGTAAACTCAGCTACCAACCAGATGGCGGGAAAGCTGTGTGCACAGAGAGCATCTCGAGCCTGCCA